>JAQNCA010000002.1:12684232-12700339 GCA_029783725.1 Acanthurus tractus | reverse complement strand
GTTCCTGCTGTACACTCTTAACCACACACATTTCACATTTTCACACAGGCAGACAGGCAGACAGACAGACAGACAGACAGACGCACGCACGCACGCACGCACACTCACGTGCATGCTCCAAGAGTCGTCCAGTGCTTTCAGTGGGAAAGAGTGGATTCTCCAGACCTCTGAAATAAAGCTTCAGCACTCCAGCAACAGAGTCCAGGTCAAATCTCTTCTCAGCCAGGGGATCCTCTCCTGCAGGGGGAGCCAACAGCACACTGCCTCACATTATTAACGCTCCACAGTGAGAGAGAGCTGGTCTATAGGTATACATATAGATCATGCAAACAGACAAACACACAGACCTACCTCGCTCAAATGCATCCCTGAGGTTATTGATCTCCAACTGAGATCCTGGCACTCGAAATATCCCTTCATGGTGGAGACCTGACAAAAAGATTATTGCTTTTGCTCAATAACCCAGACCTTTTATATCCAGTGCACAGACTATGAATATGCATATTTAAAAAGGCACTATGTCAGAATTTTTAAGATGTTTAATCATCAAAAATTAATTACGGCATTTTTATTTTTATTTTTTGTAGAAAAATTGTACAATCCCTGTAAATATTGTTGCAGTCTCTGTGTTGCTTTCAGTCCATTTATACCAAGTCAGGTCAGTTGCAGAGGACACTTCTGTCTGCTATGGTATCATTTTTACCATTGGGTGACACTAAAGCTGGATATTTTCCTGGTCTACTTAATGGCTTTAAGTCTACTGAACTGTTTTTTGAAAGCCAAAAACTGCAAAAGTGTTATTATTTGAGTTACAAATGTGCAGCTTCTGATCAACTGCCCCTCCAATGTTGAATTCTCACCATTGAGGTTGATGAAACAAATGCAGCTTTGCACAACAATTGGAATCTGTTGTCCTGATGCCTGAATAAAACAAATTAGAGATGAATTTCACAAAAAGCAGGTCAAATAATTTGTTACACATTATATATGGAAGCTGAGAAAGAAAATAAACAGATTAAATAAAGAAATAGACTGTATATATAACTAACTAAATGCTAAAAAAGACATGATGCGATTGCTGAGGTTGTTACCTGTATAAAGGACAGCATGTCTCCATTAAAGAGTTTGTGGTTGTGTGTCAAACTGGCACTCGAGGGGTTCTTTCTGACGCGCATAGACTTTCCATTGTGTCTGCAGAGAAATATCACATTGTAAAAACATAGTTAACCTTTGTAGAACTTTGTTACAACATTAAAAGTTTGTAAGTACACAACATTGTTCACATTTAAGCCAGGAACACAATGACTATAGGACTTATTTACATACATACATACATACATACATACCTAGGCTGATGTCCATTTGATGCTTCAGCTAGGAGGCAAAGACCAAAAAAAATTAAGGAACTACTATAAAAACAAGAACAAGCCAGTAGAGAGAAATCAGAAATATCAGAGTAAATGAAAATTTAAGTAAAATTATATAATTATTTCACTTTAAATTAGCAGCTTAAAACCACCATCTTTTTGATGGTCAACTGACTTGTAACAGGGTGAATGTTGCTGCTGTTATGATTTGTGTACAATGCTTGACTGCAACTACAAGACATGTTTTTAGGTCACAAAATTGTCATTAAACCACCAAGTTTTGTTTGTAGTTAGCATGTACATCACATTTTTGTTTTAGGAACCTGGGATTTGTATTTACAACAGAGGTCTTGTAGTCTGAAAACCCCATCAAATACAATTTTTTGTACATGATGCTGCTTCAATACTTCGGTTGCAGGTTTTAAAAAAAGGAACAAGAATTGACAGGAAAATACCTCATAATGCAACAACAGATTTCAGATTACAGTGTGGGTCAGCAGTTTGCCATTTATGATTGTTCTTTGAGAAATGCAGAAGTGATACCTTTTTCAACTGCCACTTTAAGCTGGTCATGTTTGGCTTGCAGTTTGCACACCAGGGAGCTGCCCACAAGATATTCTTTCACTCTCTGCAGAACAAATCATGTCACTGTCATACCATAATAAAACAGGTCTACCTATTTTTTTAAATGAATATCATTAAAAAATGTATTGCTATTCTCTTATATTAAAAAAAAATAAAAGAAACTCACAGTGATATAGAGGTTTTCTATTTCCTGCAGGTTGGCCCTGCGTCGGGCCACACTGGGCTTCACTGTCAGGTTTTCAGTGCTGCCTTCCAGTGATGAAATGCCATTGGGATCCAGATCATCAACGGCGATATTCTCCAGCAGAGAAGATTTGGTTGCCAACATGTTTTTACAAGCCTATGTGACAGTGGCAGAATAAAAACTCAAAACTAGACTTTGGCAAACCACATTTAATTATAGTCATTTAAAATGACATAAATAATACAAATCAAATTATGGTCAATTTCTTTACAATCAATTATCGTAATGAATTCATCTCTGTTGTATTGAAGTGTCTGTTTAAAAAAGAGGATTAAAATTTGAGCACATGTGAACAGTAGAAAAAAGAGGGGGGTTAAATATAATGGAATAAGTCGATCTCAACTCGTAAAGACAAGTCAAGACAAGACTTAAATTTAATTTGAGTGATTTGATTTTATTCTCTCATGTTAACTTGATTTTAGGACGTTTTCTGTCTGCCTCAATAAAATAGGGTTCAAAACAGTTAAACAAGACTGTTGGACACAGTTGACTTGAAAAATGTTTGAACTAAGGTGTTATGGGTAGTGTGATGTGCTGCACCTCCTCCGTTTCCTGGGTGACTGCCTGCAGTCTAGTTTGCAACTGTTTGAATCTGGTCTCCAGTTCACATCTCATTTCACATTCTGCACTGACCTCAGAAACCTGTCAGACAAAAAATAGTCCACAAAGATGCAAAACAGCCAAGTAATCCACTGAATACACACACAGACTGAAACACACACACACACAGAAGACAGACCTGGTCTCCATCATGGGGCTGATAAGGGAAGCGAAGTGGCATGCAGAAGGCGTTATAGTGGTCCTGCAGGAGGGTGTCTCTGTCCTTGCTCTGGTCCAGTCCGGACAATGTGCCTTGGAGCTGCTGCAGCCCTGTGCTCAGGTTCTGCTGGGTCTGCCAACAAGTAGATAGGTATGCCTGCATTACCCGACCTAAGGACAGGTGGTACCCTGCATCTGCACACTGTGGGAAGCAATTCAAATTCAGACAGTGATCACCTACATCATTTGGGTGCAATCATATCATCAAGATTAAACATGTAGTAGTGAAATCAATGACTTGAAAAATCAAAAATATAAAAACTGATGATAGATTGTATTTGTGATTGGCCCTCGAGGGCCCATGATACATATTGTTATTCCGTTCAAAGGAAAAGACAGCAGAACTTATACACTCACATCTATGAGAGTGGAGATGTCTTGGAGGTAGTATTTATTCATGGAGGAATTTGCTGCTGACAAGTTGAGGAGGTAATCATTACGGGCTTTGCTGCACTTCAGGTAAATGTCTTGGACTTTACCTTGTCTCTATGGCACATAAAACAATATCAATAATAAGTTAAATATACAAATACATACATGGGCATGTAGGCATAGAGTATGAAATGAAAGAGATATTTATTTACTTTTTCTATCAACCTCTCCAATTTCTTAGCAGCACTCTGCTTCTGCTTCTCTTCCTGTTTCTCAGCCTCCTTCAGCTTCCCCTCTGCACAAACGTAGTCCGAGTGGTACTGGTAGTATGTCCGCCATGCCTGCATTAAGACACACACACACCCATGCTTTCCTTTGTTTATTTAGTGAATAGAAAATGTTTTGGGTGGATCATTTCACACTTACGGTCTGAAGCTCCATGGTAACCTTGAGTAGCCCATCTTGCAGCTGAGTGCAGATGTCTTTACTCTGAAAACAAACAAAATACCACAAAGTGATATGGCACAACATGTGGGGAACACAGTGAACCACAAAGTGTTGTCAATGTCAAGAGTTCAAGAGAACTGCGGGGGTTCATGTTAGAGAAGGCACTGGTAGCCCCTCTAGGTACGTGAAAATTTTACCGTTAAAAAAAGAAAGAAAGAAAGAAAAGACTTTTCCTGAATGAGTAATAAAAGACTGTGCTTGTGTGTCAGCACTTTAATCAGTACCTTCTTAGCAAGGCGTTGTGTGTATTCAAAGCAGTGTGTGAGGGGCTGGATGAGAGTGTTGCTGCAGCTTTCACTCAGTCTCATGTGGTCCCGACTCTCTTGGCGGGTCTGGGTCAGCAGAGCCAGCCAGAACTGAGCCACTGAGTGAGTACTGGGCTCCTTCCTGACCATATGTCAAGAAGAAAGTAAAGACATGTAAGTGTAAGAAACAACCAAGAATATATCACAACAGTGTCATCAGTTGCTAGTTTATTGTAGTATATTGTGTTTGCTGTCAAACAGGTTTGCTTTTACCTCTTGGCCCTGGAGGTGAATCGCTCACTGAGTTTTTCCAGGGAGCGGGCATACTCATTCTCAATCTCGGCCCGTCGTCGCAGGTAGTCCATCAGGTCCTGCAGCTGCTGGCTCTTCTGCTCAAGCTGCAAGTCCAACACCTTCAGCTGGTCTACAAGCTGGCATCGCACCTCTTGGAGGGGAAAATATGGGGGCATGAGCGAACATGACTCATTCTGAAAGTTCTGCTCAAAGCGAGAAACGGATTTTACAACACTCGGCAACAACATCTTGATCTCAGTCACAGTGGGGTGTGATAAAGGGGGAGGGAGAAGTATGTAGAATGGTTCTAATAAAACCATGTTTTTTACCTTTGATTTGTGTGTCGTAGTCCACCAATCCAACCCTCTCTTTCCGGAGTTTCACATGGGAAGTCATTGTTGCTCCAACTGGCTGGAATTCTGGTTAAAGGAGGTAAATATTTGGTGCAGAATGAAATATATGCTGCTCTGTTCCTTGTGCCTGTCATGTAGTGTCATAGTCCACTTTATGAGCATGCAAGCTATTCTGATCTTCTTCCCCGGACAAAGTCTAGTAATAAAAAACAAGGCAGCTGCTGCGCCCAAGCATGCCTCTCTACAAGTTTTCACACTCTTAGTGCTGTAACACTCCGCTCAACACACCATGCGAACTTCCTCCTTCCACGGAAAGAGCACCAAAAAAAAAAAAGCATGTTCATCTTACTGTAACACATCTCTTCTCACCAGTCACCCTCTGCTGAATGGCAGACGACTATAAAACCAGTTGGCATGCGCTGCCTGCTGCACTGGTCACACTGCAGAATTGCATTAGGTGCAAAAATAGATCCAGCAACATCTCAGCTGCCCTAAAAATAGGGTGAACCACAAGGTCTGCAACTCTGTGGGGATGTTTGTTCTGTAGGCTGCAGGTGGTTTTACAAGTGGTACTCAAGTTACAGATGCACTCTTGCTATATTCTGTATTCGTGAGAAAAAGCCAGCAAAGCCAGCAGCTTTTTTGTTCAGTACTTGTAGACATCCAATTGACTGCATGACCTTTACAGAAAGTTAAGTATCTGACTGAAATGACGTACGAGGCAAGATAAACATCAAAATTAAAATTTCTTGCTGTGGAAAGTTTACCTTAAACACTTTGGTTTTGTTTTAAACCATCTTTATTAGATTGCATGATAACGACTAACACTCCTATATAAAATCTTGTTCTATTCTCAACACTGTATACATAGAAATGGTACAAACAAGAGTAAGACTGAAGCATGACAGTCAAAGTCACAAGTCAAAAATGCACAGTTTGGCCACTAATGACAGAGATATCGCTTATTAAGACAAGATTATTGCATATCAGAAAGAGGAAGAGAAGGTCGTCTTCTTGCTGGATTATAACCCTTTGCACACAATCTCTCTTTCTCCTTTGACTTCCCCTTTTTTTAAAAGCCAAACATCACTCATCAGCATTCTCTTCAGCTGAGACATTCACCAACTGACCTGCTAAAACAGTCTGCCACATTACAGCAAGCCCATAACTCCCTGTAGAAAGTCTCAATTTTCCAGCCTGTGTCACCCTTTTCCATTAGCCCTTTCATTCTTTCTCCATGTGATCAGCACTGAATCACCACCTCCTATCGTCACAATATGCTATAATATTTGACTAAAGCTGGTTTCAACATTACTGCAACAGGTTTTTCAGAAGCTTATATGGTTATTTGGCGTGGCTCACTCTTGGTTTCACAAGCACAAACACATACATGCTGCCTGAGCTATGAAACACTAATAGCCTGAGGGCTGTGTCTGTAGCCAACAATAATACAAGTCAAGTAATCAGGCGGCACAACGATCTTTCATTCTTACTTAGCAGTGCTAAAATATACTTATTAGACTTAAATCTGACAAACATTTTTAGTGAGGCAGGTCAGTAAACGAAAATGAATAAAAGTTTAATGCTCCAAAAAAAAGGGAGTCCTACCTGATGAGCAGCAGTCTTGACTGGTCTCTCCTCCAGACTGAGGCAACTAAATAATGCTAGTTATAAGCACAGTAAGCACTCAACTGTTTCACCTCCCACTCACATTGGACATGGATGGATGTGGGTGGAGGGAACTCATCTTTCTTACACACACTAACTGCTCTCTCTCTCTTTTTCTCTCTCCCTCTCTCTCTTTCACTATCTCACCCGTCATCACACACTCACACTTTCATTTTAAGCTGCCAGTGTTTAATTGTACAAGTGAACTGAGTGAAAACCTTTGCTTGTCTCTCTGCTGTGCTGCTTCTTTAACTCCACAGAAGGTTTTCAGTCCAATCAAACACCAGCTGCTTTCACTGATTAGTCCCTCTGCATTGGATATTCACAGGCTACTAAGTGAAATCAGCTGATATAGTGTTCAGTAAGAAAAAAACAGCATGAATACTCAGGGGTTTTCTCAGTACAACAAGGAGAACCAAAATAATCCAAAGTTTGTTTACGTGCCGTACGACAACTGTTTATGCCTTTTGTAAAACTGTCGTCCAAAAGGGGATTTAACTTCCGTGACAGTCCCTAATAATTTCCATCCCACGTACATGGGTGGCAAGATGGCGTAACCCTTAACAACCATTGCTGCCCTTTAATCATAACTCATTTATCAGAGCCCGATCACTGTGGAGGACTTGTTTTGAACAGCAACCATGCTGTTGTCTTCTCTCACCTCATATTGAAAAGTGTTAAATGGCATAAAGCCGTGAAACAGCTATTTCCGATATGTCACCAACAGCCAAACTTTCCGATAGGTCAGTGTGCATAATTTGCTGTCATCTATCACACACTTCTCTCCAAAAAAAACACTTGCATGACAAAGTACAAAGTTGATTGAAGGAAGTCAGGTCTAAGTTCTATTGAAATAAATGGCATTTTAGTTCAAAGTGGGGCTGGCTTTGAAACCCTAAAACACATGAGCATGTAAGAGGGACACACTCAGGACGTTTTTTGAGCCAATAACTGAATTATGGGATGGAACATATCAAACACTGTTGTTAATCAATATCCACATTCTGAACCTTGCAAAACCAATGGTGCCAAAGAGTTAACAGTTTTGGACTTAATTGCATATCTGAATTCATTATAAAAAAGAAAGTTAATGGCAAGAGGCCTAGTCCTCCCTGACAGCACGTACCATTTCAGATGTCTTAGTTCACTTTTTTATTTTGTAGTTTATTTTGTTGCTTTTACTTTGATAACATGTCGTCACCATCATTTCATACTGTAATTCAAATATATTCTTCCAATCATTTTTAAAGGTCATACATAAAAAAGTTAAATATTCCCCTTTTTAAAATTATAGATTATATTTCCTTTACAGCTGCAGGTCACAACAGCAGTTACGCACACACATGGCCTTCCATAACGCATCAGTGCTGGGGGAAATCATGCAGTATGAGTGAGGTTTAAAACCCGGAAATGAGCTAGCATTGTTTCACTTCTGGTTCCCTCGTCTTGAAGTCAAAGGGTTATTTGAATAAGGTTTTTGGTTAGATGTCTGAAATAAGCTCTGTGGTAGACACAAACTTAGAAGACTATCGTGTATTTTAATGATATGAATTACATCAATAAATATCCTTATTAGTCATTTCTGAAGCTTGTACGTGTCTTAAAAAAGACAGTTTCAAACAAGTGACTAAGTGAGACTGCAGAAGTCGTCAGTGAGGTGTAAGCATCAAAACTTCTTAAAGATCACGGCCTGAAGTAAAATAGACCCTTTTATAGTTTGAACACACATGCTAATGAAGCCAGTCACAGCACAGAACAGCTTTGTCAGAGGGAGCTGTCTTGGGAAAAAAAACATAACACACATTAACTCTATTTAGAGATGAGCACCTACTTCCCCCTGCCCCGGCCCACAGTGCAAGACTGTGAAACCTCGCTCACTTTCAAATATTTGCCTATTGAGACTCTTCATTCACAAGAGTTAACCATCTGCTTAGTATATTTTGTTTTGGCACTCGGATGCTGACTTGTACATTTGAAGGCTCTGCCAGCTCAGCGAAGACTGCTTTCTTTACCTTGATGTTGGTTCCATTATATTGATCCTATTAGATTGCAAACAACTGAATATCCCTCTGCTCACCCTTCCTTTTCAAGTCTGTCGGAGAGCCTAGAACTGCAAAAATCCCTCTCTAGAGCCAGTGAATGGTTCATAAGTTCTTGGCTAATAAACATGGCTGTGCAACATGGTGGACTCTGTGGAGGAGAACCTGCTCCCTCTGAAGAGCTCATTGTACGGTCATTGAACTTGAAGATTCTTGTCTTCTGGTAAGTGCACACTAGTAAGAGCAGAATTTTTGCTAGTATATTCTGCCCCCTAAATCTTACACGCTGGATCTTTGACACTTTTGTTCTACTGCCACAAGGAGTCGCCAGAGTTTGAAATGGTTGAAAGCCTTTAATGTCCTCTACACAACGTGAAGGGCTTTCTCACTCTCAATGGGAACCTTTGTTATGGATCTTGTGTGCCTCATAAGATTGTGTAGAACAGAGGTAATGTTTGTTACAGTGTGAAATCCCCGGTAATTTCTTCACAGGCTGAGTAGATGTTGCAAAGTTTTGATGACAAGTTTTACTATCATATGTTTAACTACAAAACTACACTTTAACTATATATGTTGATATTTCTTTGACCTCCATACTGCAAAGTGGTAAGGTCAATTAATTTTCCCACAGCTACTACAATCATATGTTTAAGAGCCACACTCAGAGGTAAAACTAAGCTGCTAAGTAAGGTAAGCTGCTTTCATGGTCACTTACAGAAATAAGTGCAATACCAGGAATATTATTTCAAAGATTTATTTGCTGTAATTCTGTTAAATAATGAAGAGACAAGATTGAAATAACTTGTTTTCAATTCGGTAAATCCGACAGAACTTTGGGCCACTTTTGGTAATGACAACAGCGATCAGAAAAAAAACTTTGAGAGCAGTTGTTCATTTTAGTTTAATTTAGATACCACCATGATTCATGGCATAATCCAAGGCGTTTTGTTCATCAATGTAGGAGAAAGGCTTAAGAAAGACCAGTGGTTTAAATGTGTGAACAGCTCTGACACACAGACAGTCACAGTTTGAGTGAGAGATATTGTCAAATAGAGATAAAAAGTGGAAGTGTGGGAGGAATTTAAAAATGTCTAGAACTGCAGCGTCATTGTGAATCAGAAGAAGAATCTTTAACGTCCGTGCTTTCTGTTGCCTCGCTGACTTCGCTCAGTTCTTTGCTCTCCCCTCCGCTGTCTCTCTCGCTCTCTCTCTCCTGGTCGCCAGAACCTGACGGGCTCTGGCCAGACGGTGCCTCCTGACCGGAAACACGCACTCCAGGTTTTCTCAGCTGTCGGACACACAGACACATTCAAAATCAGAATTTGCTCTCTAGAGTTTAGTGGTGTTAGACTTCCCCAGGCAACCTGTGAAGATCATTTATATGTAGCACCATTATGAGCTTTCATTGTAAATAAACAAAGCATGAGGTCACCTCATCTGCCATGTGGGCCAGGTCTCTCTTCATAGCATAGGCATCTTCCCCATCTGCGTAGTATTTGGGCTCTACCTCACTAATCCTGTAGAGCAACAATTGTACATCAGTTACAGTCAGAACAATTATCAAAGGTCAAGACCAAAGCTTCCATTAAGGATAATGAGCTTAAAATTTTTTTTTCTTATTGACTTAAATTTGAGGCTTTTGGCGACCTACCAAATATTAAGTAATATCAATATATATGCAATCAGCCAAGACAATTTAATGTTTAAACACCACTGACATTAGAGTTATAATATAAAATAGTTTCAGTTTAAATATGGAGTCTTGCCACGGTAACTTTACAACAATACCCCACAACTACATGCATTGCAACAACAATACTGAATTAATGTTGGCACAGAAATAAACTTACTGGAATTTCAGTGTATTCGAGTACAGGTGCAGTGCTGCTCGATTGCTGCAGTGGGGAGAAGAGATTGATAAGTCCTTCAGAAAAAGGGGCAACAAAACACATACAGCCTGAACATATTTCAGTGAACCAAAAAAAAAAACTACTAAACCTTTTGCGAACATGAAGTGAGACATATTTAGCATTGAAGTTTTCTATCATGGCCCGGCTGGCTTGGTCCATCAGTTTCTGAGCCAGACCTAAACGTCTGTGGGAGCGCTTCACTGCCTGCAAGACACAGAGGAAGGTTTTTGTTGCTACACATAAGTCTGCCACATACATCAATAACATAAAAACGAGGTGTTAATCGTTTAGACCCACCAGGGATGTGATGTGTCCATGGGGTACATCATCTGGGTCCTCCTCCCTAGCAACAGATTTTCAGAGACGCAACAGATTTTCAGAGCACATTATTTATTTCCTTTGTTCAGCTAATTTCATCTGTAGAAATATTTTGTATACTCACATCTTCGCCAGCACATATCCCACAATTTTTCCATTTTCGTCCTCTGCAATGTATGAGAGCTGAAACGATATCACAAAAACAATGTCAAACAACTGTGAACACTTAAAAAACTTAGGTAATAGGAGCAGCGGCTTGAGTAAAGAAAGGAGAAGTAGTAAAAACAGCACTGTGAAACACCTGAGGCCAGGACAAGCCGTGGTAGAAGTAGTATTTCATCTGGTAGTTTTCTGGAAGACACAGCAGGTTACAGTGCTGCATGTTCATGAGGTCTTCCGGCTGAAAGAGAAGAATTTGACGTCAAAAAAGGTGTTTGACATGATGCTCACCATTAAATATCTGCTTAGCTAACGAGTAGGCTACCTCAACTCACGTTAGCTTAGCTACAAGTTGGTAGAAACAGCATGGCTGTCGACAGCCTTTCAGCACACTTACCCTTGCGTTACGTATGTTCATTTTGATAGCTGTTTTGAAATCCGGACTTATATACAGAAACGAAATATACTGACTTAAACCTATCAATCAATTCATAGTATTGACAGTAAAAAAATTAAAGAACTTCTCTCGCCAGCTAGCTTGGTCGGGTTGCTAGCATGGAAGGGAGAGGAGGAAGGAGCGTAACACAATAACGACAAGCATTTCCGGTTACATTAACGACTGGGACTTCACAGAAAAAGTTGTAACCTTAGCATGAGGCACCAAAATATGCCATATTTTACTTTTATTTTGAAGAACAGCCTCATCTTGACAAGAACTCGGAAGTTATGTTGTGGACTGTTGCCTGAGATTTTACACATCCGCTGGAGGCATCAGGCTATACAGTTAAAGCGATGCTGTGAGGCCCTATATCCGCAGGAGCCCCAAACCACAGATTCGTTGCGTGCCCATTAATTGTTTTAGCTTTGCAAAAATATATAATATATAATATATCAACTCTATTGTTCTCACGTGATGCATATCCCCAAGTAAGTTTTATTTAGTCAAATATCACTACCTAATTTTTTCAACAACATGCACTGGGGTGCAATATTATGCGTAAGAGCGCTATTTTCTGTGAATATTGGCCTCATGAAGCTGCCATGTATTGTATCTGTTTTGTAATCTGTACTTGACATGGGAACATTAGGGTACATACAAAAGACAAAATTGGGGTCAGTATTGCCCAAAAAGACACATTCACATTCACCTTGAGGCTCCCTGTCAGATCGGCCCATCCATGATGTGTTTCTATATTGGCCTTACCAATAAAAAAGTACAAAATGTACACGATAAAAGTACCACCGCTCCAATATAAGGCTATTTATATGTTTTGGGTATTTGTGATAATTAAACAAAACATTTGTTACAGAGTGTTTTGGGGAAATTTTAAGTTGAGTCTAAAGTCAGGTATTAAAAGAAGTATCAAGTCTAGTCACTTTCAATAACAGTTCACTAGTTTTTACCAAGTAATACTAAATTAAGTCTGCCACGTCTCTGAGGAACAATTGTTAAGAGGAGTTTTAATAGTTTTAAAACTATTTACAACTTATAGTGTCTGAAGTTGAGGTGAAGATATGTCAGGGTCCAATAATCCAGAATTTCGAAAATTCAGCAAGGGTACCCCTGTCCATGTGCTATTTTTGATCTTAGATTTTAGCATTTTGGCCTTTTGAGGCCTTTCAGCCAAATATAGGCCTTTAAAGAGTAAAATCCATGGAGGCTATTAGGAAGTTGATCTGGCCATGGTCACTACTGAAAGCTATGTTTCAGACTCTGAATACAAACTAAAACAGCACAAAGTCTACTCAGATACTTTCTTTTAGTGTAGGAGACATGGCAGTCTTCAGGAGCATTTACTATTTGTCTGTCTACTATCTGTTAACCACAGAAGAAAAAAAAACTTGTTCAATAAAAGAAAATTATGGTCCTGACCAGTACCATGTGGCTGCAAAATTTAATTTATTCATTTAGTTTATTAAGAACTCTCTCAATTGGATTTAATTTGAAAGACACTTATTAGATATCTTAGCTTAAAATGTGAAGAAAATCTACATTTTTCACATTTAACACAACATATTAGATAGCTACAGGGGATTTTTGTCAGTAGTGGGACTGAATGGTATTATAGTCTTTATTTATCTTTTTTGTTGTTGTTGCTGATAATAATAATTTGAGATGTAACTAAATCAAACAATATATGTGAAAGGAGTAAAAGTACAGACCCTAAAAGAAAGAAATATATTAAAATATGAGTAAAGTTCAAAAAAGTTCAGTCATTTTTACTTTGGAACTGGCCTAACACACAACAACTTCATTCTTTCTCTTTTCTCTCTTTATCTCACACACCTACACACACTCACTGAATTGTTTTATTTTTAATTTCCCACTCTTATGTTGGTTTTCGTGAGCAACTTATTTAAGGATCTTTTTTAAACCAAACCTAGCCCTGTTTATTTAACCCAATTTGCTCGTCTGTTCCATGGCTCTCTTTGACAAGCCTCAAGCTTTGTCCATATGCTAATGTTTGAAGTAAACTACGGGCATCCAATCAGTCGTGCAACATGCAAATGCAGCAGGTGTCACCAGGGAGGGACTGTAAAGGAAACAGATATGTTTAGACTAACAACCTGCGTGCCGGGCGATGTCTTCATGAGGAATGACCTAAAAGTGTCTCTAGAAAGCTCATCACGTTCATTCAGAGGAAGATGAACACAATCACATGTCTGATAAAGACTGTGGTCGGTTGTTGACTGATGGCGAGATCAGATTTCCGACCTGCTGCTGTTTTCTTAAAAATGTAGCCCCAACAGTTATGGCTGTCAAATTCGATCATCTAAGTTTTCTGAGAATAAGGAAAGAGCGACGCTGCGGCTGAGGCGCTTTTTCCGATGGACACAGATCTCAAGCTGGAGTCAAGTCTGTGGGTCGGTAAGAAAAGATACCGCGCGGTCCTGACGGGCTGGCATTTCAACTGGACCGAGGTAGATAAGAAGAATCGCGACAAGAAAACAAGTAGGTGACTTTCAGCTGTCTAACAAGTCCGTCGATCTTAAACCTACATAACCTGTTTATATATGGATGTTTTTTTTTCACGCAGTCCCTTCGTTGCTGCACAACTGTTGTTTAATGTAACGTTTCCGGCTGTGGGCCTCCTGAACTGGTATAAATAGAAAAATAAACAGACTGATGACAAACAGGAGAGCGTTCACTCTTTGGAAGAAGTTAAGGAAACAGCATGAACAAAACTGAAGCTCGTCATTTTTGCCTTTTCCAGAGAAGGGACACTTTCATCAAGACAATTCAGCTGGTTGCAGAAAACGTGAAGAACAAGTTTAACAGCACTAACATTAAACACAACCTGCTTAGACACAGACTACAAAGCAGGCACACACCCCCCAGCACAATGTTAAAATATAGGGATTTTCCTTTATTAAACCTGTTTTGTCTGAATGCCAAGGAGAGGAGTGCAGGAGTCAAGTCAAATTTACACATAGAGTCCAATTTCATTTTTATTTTCTATTAGTTTATTTGTTTTTAATTTTAACCATTATTTAACAGGATAGATGTCATTGAGATCCACTTTTTTTCTTTAAAGGAAGTCTTGGCCAAGCTGGACAGCGGCTCACGTGAAAGCAAGTAATTGTAAACTGATGTGAAACTAAACTTACATATTACAATATATAACATCCCAGGGAACAGAGTCCAGTTCATTCGTGCATCCAAAGATGTCAGGTTGAGCGAGGACACTCCAACAAATTCAGTCTCCTGATCTTCCTTTATAGATTTAAAAGCACTCAAGAAAATCAGGTCATAAAGTTTTAAAACAAGTCTGCAATATGATCCAATCCGAGAACCCAAAAGTTTCAAGTGACACACTTTTGGTGCGGTTGACATGTAAAGGTTCTGTGACAGCAAAGAGTGCAGTCCGACACTTTCCAGGGAAATATTATTCAAAGACATGATGGGAGCAGACAAGAACTGATTTGTATTTAGAAGTGACAGAGCAGGCCACCCTAACTGTTAGTGGTGACTCAAGGCTTTACACAAAATTGACATATGACAATGCACAAATTTGCCTGTAGACAAATTTGAAGTCTGTATAGCAACAGACACCCTCTTTCCTTAGATGCTTAATTTGGATGAGGTAAAAACACCTCCCAAAAAACTTCTTTAACAGGGAAAAAATCAAGAACCTCAGGAAGAGCAACAGAAGTGGGAATGGACAAACGTGGAATTGATTTGTGGCAGTACAGAACAAACTAATACTGTCAAAATACAGTGTGAACAATCAGGATGACAATGTGGTAGATAGATGGTTCATATGTGTGATCTTAGATTATGCATGTGTGGAAAAATTTAATATTAAAAAATATTAAGAAACTTAAAGAAAATGCTGTGATGTTTTTTTACTTTATCATCCAGATCTCTTGTACACCGTCACTAACTGTAAAACTTTGGCTCCAAACTGTCATGAATAGACCTTCCCAAAGCCTGGCGTTGGATCAGCTATAAGGAATGCAGTCAGTGACACCCATGTGCTGTGACACCTAGACATTTTTTTTGTTATGATGATAGTGGCTTAAAGTGTCCATTTGTTGTATGCCAAGAGGTGTGTTCACTTAAGTCTGCACTGTTTTTCTGTGTGATTCAAGTTTCAGTACCTGTGGCAGAGGTGGTTGGAGTGGAAGAAGGCCGGCTGGAGATTCTGCCCAAGAAGATTGTTGAGGACACAGAAAAAGACTTCACAGGTGGATACCCCCGAAAGACTCAAATATCACAAACCCAAGTCCACAGTTAAAGTAAATAGTAGTGACAAAGCCTGAGGCATTGAGTTTTAAAATAAGATAAGACTGTGAATAATTTGCATAAAACGCAGGGCACATTATCTTGACTATATGTAAAAAAAAAATGCCTGGAAACCTCAATGTCCCAGCAGTCTAGATTGTGCTCTACAGTGTGGTTTTGTCCTCTAATCTGTCATCCACCTCCAGTTTTCTACGTGAAGCGTTGCAGCAGTGGAGGCTCTTATGGGTTACTATGGAGACTGGGCCGGACCCAGTTCACCTGCCTCAGTCGGGACCTCAGAGATCAATGGACAAAACACCTAAGAACTGCCCTCAAAACCCACAGTAAGGATGGATAATAAGACAAAGCTGATTTTGAGGCCTATATGTCACAGTACAAGGTACAAGATTAATTTATTTAGCATTTTACAACACAGGGCTAAGTGCCAGTTAAAGTCACATAATATAAGTATTTGATCAGTGGATTAAAGAATAATAATTA
>JAQNCA010000002.1:12627975-12658098 GCA_029783725.1 Acanthurus tractus | reverse complement strand
CAAGAAATGTTTCTTGTTTCTATTGAAGAAATATCCAAAATGCCTTCAGTTATAAAATGCAATAATTTTACATAAAAACATCAAAATGCAAAAAACAGTCAGTGCAGAAATAGAGAAAGCAGCTGCTGTTCTGAGCTAGCAGGCTATTGAGGCTTATGAATTGGCTAGCTTGATGTTGGAGTGTAACAATAAACAACCAATCATAGGCTGAAACAACACTGCAGGCAGCCAATATTACAAGTGCCTAGGCAAAAAGTTCCTGCTACAGAGCATAGACAAAGATTGACACACAGAGTGACACCTGTCCTCATTAAAACCTCAAACTTTACAGTGCACAGCAAAAAAAGTTTCTACAGTAAAAAACGACTTTGCTAAACTGGAGTCACAGTCAAACATCCGTTGCTGACTGTTTGTTTTATCACCAGTTAAAAACCACATGTGCATTTTGCTGATGCTCAGAAATGAGCTGAGACTCATTTTAAGCATTGATGAACTGTCATGATTTTATCTTTCAGTGACCTCTTTGCACCCTTTACTTTCAGCACATATTGTCTTCCTTTCTTCTTTTTTGTTTCCTCATTTGTCATTTTGCACTTTTTGCACAACTACAATGTATATAGGAAGTGTCAGATTTTACTTTATTTTATACTGTACTTTTATCTCACTTTATACTATAGTTTAGCACCTGGCATGCCTCTTTATTAGACTGTTGTTTTACCTTGTCAAGCTGCTGGAAATGTGAATTTCTCTTGGAGATCAATAAAGTATCTATCTCTCTATCGATCTAATTTGGCCTGTAACGTACGGTGCTGATGGCACTGAGCTTGTCTGAATCCACACATACACAAACAAAATCCTAAATGGGTTACATGATGTGGGTAAACACGATAAAAAAGTGTGATGGTTAAAAATAGACTTGATTTCTATGAACCCATCTGTCACAGTGACAGATTATGATAAATTACAGCTCAACCCTTAAGTGCAGGGCCCCCCAGGCAAATTGGTCTAATTTTGAAAATGGCAAGATGGATTTTTAAGCTGAATTTGTTTAAGTCTCTAGGAAATCTCAAATGAAAATGTATGATAGATTAATGGGGAGACAGACAAATGGCACTGAGGCAAGATCAGTAACCCTTTCTTTGCTGTTTTTGTGGGGAACAACTTAAAGTGACATGTTATATAACACAACAATAACAAAATAAGACCTTACCATGTTGGCAAAGGAGGAAATGTAGAGGAGGAGGATGGTGAAGACGCCCACCAGTGTGCTGTTTGCACGAGACTGGACTATTTTCTTGGTTATATTCTGCAAGGCAGCTGGAAAGACCTTGAATCCACAGCAAGGAGAAGATCAGACAAGAAAGGTAATACCATTAGTGATGCTGGCTGAAGACATATGATAATGACTAATATCTGCAAGAGAGATCATATGAGTGGTGAAGGTCTTTGTTTCTCACTTTGATGCAGGAGTAGATGGCACAGATGAAGAGGATGCTGGCGAGGATGATAAAGATGCTGATGTAAAGACCAACCATGAGCATTGTGCTGTGGAAGAGAGGAAAACAGGCTCATTAGGATGCATAACTCCCATTAGATGTTCATTAAGTAATCAGAACCACATTTCCTGCCCACAGTTCAGCATATCTGGGAAACTGGGTAAGGCAACTTATCGGAGGGAGGTACTTACTTTTTAAAAATGATACTCTGGATTGAACAGATGAAGCAGAAAACAAGGAGTGTGCAGGCTACATATCCCCCAAAACGATCATCAACCTTTTTGGAGTACTGAAAACAGAAAAGCATGAGATACGTTTCCTTGTTGCTCAATTTAAGAGAAAATTTCCAACTCTGTTTATTTGACAAAGAGCTATGGAGAATTTTAAAACCAACTCTGGTCAAATAGTTACCTTTTTCTCAAGGTCGGCGGTCTGAAAGGTGAGGAGGAACTTCTTGACATGGTCCTTCCTCAGCTGGTCGATGCTGCGTGCATCGATGGCACGTCCAAGAAACTCATCCACCTCATCCTCAGGGTTCAGTGCCTCCTGAGCGCAGCGGCTATGAGGTGGATGGAACAATAGGTCACTGTGTGTGAGTGTGTATGAGGGAGTTGGCTGATGCTGTAACAGGCAGGATGACTCAGAGCTAAAGTGGTATTAGTGCCGTGTTGGATTGGACTGTGTAAAACCAACAGTGGGCTCTAAAGTTAGACCGCTACAGTTTATGTCTGCAAGTGAACTGCTGCTAATAACAAAAATCTACTGTAATAACAAAAACTGGGGAGAAAAGACTCACTTGTCTTTGCTGGATGCTTCATCAATGCCCTGAAAAAATAAAAACAGAGGGTGAAAATGAGACCAAATTTCAGAGACAGTGCAGGAAGGAGATGGAGGAAGAGATTATCTTATAACCACAGTACAAGTGAAAAATAGACAGAGAGCCAGACATCTGCACAGCTAATCCCTAAGAGCCAGACTGATGTTTTAATTAATGCTTGGAGGCTTCAAATTACACCCTCTTTGCCCCTGGGGCTCAAACCCTGTGAGACAGGGAGGACAAAAAGAGGAGAGAGAGGGGAAGATTGTAGAAAAGACAAGGAAATGAGACTTGTAGCTTACAGAGAGGGAGGGAGTAAGAGCGAGCGAGTGAGTGAGAAAGAGAAACATCTGCAGCTGCAGCCTCATCAGATTAAATTCAGTAGCAAATGATGCACTGGGAATCCCTGGGAGCCCCGTTTAGGCTCCTGTTTGCTTGACAGGCACAGAGCAATGCTTCTTCTCACAGTCCCATTGTCTCCTTTAAGCTTTGCTTTCAACATATGCACACAGTTCTGCACATATTTGTCTCCTTTAAGCACTGAGTTTCATATTTATGGAGCATCTTATTTATTCAAGGTACTTTAAAAGAGTCAACAGCCAAGCTTGCAGCCTCTTAAGGCTGCATTCAGGCCCTGTTAGCATGCCAGCCTGCTAACATACTAACAAGAGCAACGCTGACATGCGGATGTGGGGCCTGTATAATGTTTACCATGTCAGTATGCTAATATGTGCTTGTTAGTGTAAATATGAATGCAGTCCTTAGTCCGAAACATTGTGTTAGAGTTGAAAAGAGCTATGCACTATGCATATATAGCGTACGCTGTATTAAAAGCTCCTGTTGTTGCATAGTTATTAACAGGAGGAACAGCATTAATACCTGCAAGTAATACTGCAGTAATTTGATACTACACTGAACACAAAGTGTAGCTGAGGCTGCTGAGAAGGTAATTTGTTTAGTCAAATTGGCTATAAATTAAAGTATAGCATCTCATAGTATCTATTTAACAGCTGTCAAGATGTTTCAGTCTGATCAACCTGGAGTTGTACCACCAGAGTCACTAAAGCAAAAAACTGCATTTTTTAAAAAAATCAGTATTCAGAGATGATCCAGTGTGTGGAAAGGGAGATAGTAGTTTGTGCATTGACAGGAAGTTGGCTAGATTTCTATCCTTACATAGGCCTCCAACTGCTGAATGACCATGTAAGAGAAAAATCTAATATTGGCCGCTACTTTACATAACTAGAAAGGATATTTATGATTCGACTTTAGAGAGTGGAGAGGATGACACTGGAAATCGGATACAGACAGGAATAACAGGTGCCATGTGCTCGGTTAAGTGCTCCCTGTGTGCATCTCACCATCTGCCTGAAGACTTTGGACTCCTTGGTTCTGGAGAACGATCTGTCAGGCACCCAGCGAGGCATCAATCCCTCAGCAGAGTTTGCACGTGCTCGCTGCATCTTGGCCATCATGGCTTTCTCCTCTTTCTGATAGTGAAAAAAATTGAAAATAATATACCACACTACCGTAATTGCTTTGACAAACAAGATCTTTCATGCAATGTGACAGGCTGTTGTTTGTGTGGAATGTAACACTAATGTGAAGTTCGGAAGGGGTAATGCAGGTAATCATGGATGTGAAACCGTGTGTGTGACAACTCACTAACCCTCTTCTGGCTGCAGCCAAGAACCAAGAAGGTTTCAATGTTGTGCTCCTTCAGATATGCATTCCTCTCCCCTCCAAACCCCGGTTCCACCTCGTAGTCCTCGTTCAGATACTGCAGAGTGGCTTTGGTGATGTGGATACGCCTGGACAACACACACACACACAAACATACAGCATATTAAGAAAATGAATAGCCTACAGCAGCCTATGTCCATGCAGTATCATGTGGAGTAGGAGGGACTTACCCTGCCTTACCCCCGGCCTCCATTTGGTTGGCGAGCGTCACATCATTGGACCACACATCAAACTGCCACTTACGCAGGCCCAGCACCCCACAGTGAACACGTCCGCTGTGGATGCCCACCCGCATGTTCACATTAACGCCCGTCACTTCTCTCACCAGCCTGCAGTTGCACAACACGCACACAAAACACACATGCAGACACGACTGTCAAACAACTGTCACATTCAGCCTCACAGTGTGTTTTCTTCGCCATAAACAAAGCAAGAAACCCTAACGTAACCTTCCCGAGAGTATTACTTTACGGCTTCTAGGGTGTGTGTTCTTGTTTTAAAAGTGTGTGTCTTTGTGTTTGTCAGTGCTTGAATGTGTATTTGACTCACGAGATGGCCTCTATCATGTCGACTCCCATCTCCACACAGCAGTGGGCGTGGTCAGCTCGGGGCTCAGGCAGCCCTGACACACAGTAGTAACAGTCCCCTAGGATTTTAATACGCAGGCAGTGGTTCTCCTTTACAGCAAGGACACACACACACATACACACACATACATGCACACACATATGTATTGAGCCATCAATTACATCTAATACACATAATAATGCTGATTTCAAATATAGAACTTATAATCCACAATTTAGATGACTCATGAGTCTCAGTGTAGTTCAATTGATGTCTTACAGAAAGCTGAAGTAACCCCCCCTCCTCTGAGTACATCATGCTGGCTTTGTCACACTAACAGTAGAGGCTACACGCTGTATGGTTACATAAGCAACTCTGGTTCAAAGTTCTGCTGTGAAAATGGCAGCAGCGGGCTGTCGGTGCTCACCGAGGCAAGCTTGTCAAAGCGAGCAAACAGCTCGTTTAGCGTCATGACCAGCTCCTGGGCCGTGCACTGAGACGCCAGACTGGTGAAGCCCTCGATGTCTGCAAACAGTATGCTGCAGGAGAGGCCATGGTGGAGGTGATGGGGGAGAGGGTGATGATGAGGGAAACAGACAGAGAGGAAAAGAAAGACAAAGAGAGAAAGATCAATCAATGAAGTACAAAGTTAGTTAGCACGGTCCAGCGCCTCGCTTCCTCCTCACTGTCCAGCTGCTGTGTGAACAGGGGAGACAGGGAGGCAGACATTTGCTCAGCTCTGGCTCTCATCATCTAGGCCAATGTAGGTCACCTCCTCCAGCCCGTCCCTCTGAGAACGCCACCCCCCGTCTCCTGTCTGCATGCCTTTCATTGCTAACTTTTGATAGTATTGAAAGGCCAGGATAAACAACACCACAGACACTGTGAGTTCTAGCTAAAAGCAACAGGTGGCGCTGTTGGTCCCGTGAGGTCATCTGCTGTGGGAGAACTGGCCTTTAATTACAGCGGTCCAGAGCCTGTCTACATCTTCCTCTCAGAGCAAAGAAAGAGAGCAACGATGCAATGGCTAATCTTTAAAGGGTCAGTTCACACAAACAAACAACAAAACATAACTTAACTTGTTGTTTGCACACTTACCCCTGGTGGCATCTAGCCTAGTTTTTGCATAGAGTTTTCATTTCATACAGCCAATTCTTCAGGCTCTTTGAAAAGTTTTTTTACTGGAACTCTTTTTTATAGCAAGATGGTCTTAAAGAAAACCGACAGTGTGATCTGGAGATATCTGGAAAGAATGTTTCTGTGGAAAGACTTTGCTGTACAATAAATAAATGTCTTTTGTACAATTATATGCGTATAATGAAAAAGTAATCAGTTCAGTTCTATTAAGAGACAACAAACAGAGGAAAAAAAGACTTAATCAAAGCAAATACATCTACAACTTCCTGCATAGCCAAGTATCGCTGAGAGTCAGTGAGAAACACATGTCTGCAGTTTGGGTGAACTGGCCCTATCAGTAATTTCTTGACCATGCAAATTACAGGTAAAGTCACACCGATAACATTCGGTTTGACTTATAGATAAGATGATATGTAGATCAGTATTTTGAGGGACTGTGGACTGACCATTATTCAAATTTTACAGGCCTGTTCTGCAAACATAAGTGATGTAAACACACCTTCAACTAGAACGATAAACATTAATAACTTAAACTGAGTCGCTGTCTGGTGTAAAGAGCTTTGACAGAGTGACCTGTGCGTCAGTTTGGGACAAAGAAGACCTGCTTTAATCTTGTGAAACATTTGGATAATGGATTGTTACTGTAAGTCTACACCTTGGTAGTGCAACGGTGTTACAACAGATTATTCCACTAAGTGCATCACCTGTACGTATTTGGGTCACCACTGACAGGAGATCTCTGCTGCACTCTTGTAGCATTGTTCTCTACCACCAGCACCACCGCAACCTGAACAGCGCAGGCTGGGCTCAACAGCAGGCTCACATATGAAGAGCTTCAGTCACATGTTAGAGCTGCTTTTTTCTTACTCAGGAGGTGAAATCCAGTGGTGAGGGCTGTGACAGGGTGCCAGCAAACTTGAGGTCTGGCTCCTATCACTTGCTGCAGAAAGCGCAGCAGTGTGCCTCAGTCAGTATCGTTACTGCAGCCGGTGCTGTCAGTGTCAATAAACAACATGCATAATACATGCTGTCAGGGAAATAACTGTTGGAGAGACGCTGTAACTGACACTTCAGTCGGCAAAGTGAGGTCAGAGCAACCAGTGCTAGCTGTGATAGCAAAGCAGACAAGCTCTCTGACAACTTTCTGAGTGTGCGTTTAGCCTTCTGTGTGCCTGACCTTAGCATTGGTTTTGGGTAATTTGATCACAAATGGACAGCTTTAAGTACATCAGCTCACACTGGTCCACATTGTGTTTCATAATTGAAAATATATAGGCACATCTTTTTGCTTGCAAATATCTTAAGTGTTATTTTCAACCTGCAGAACAGTAGATTTGGCTAGTGCACTACAATAAACAAACATCTTTCACAGCAGAGTGGAACTAAATTAATTCATGACATTTGCTAAATCTACAAGAAGGCTCAAAAATTAAGAATTTGTAAAGGATGGTTTACTAAGTTTTTTGAGTTTCTCGTAAGGCAACAACT
Source organism: Acanthurus tractus (assembly GCA_029783725.1). NCBI lineage: Eukaryota > Metazoa > Chordata > Actinopteri > Acanthuriformes > Acanthuridae > Acanthurus > Acanthurus tractus. The sequence goes on along the minus strand of JAQNCA010000002.1, from coordinate 12,650,850 downwards.
AAGAAACTTGACTTATTTTAAGTGGGACTAAGATTTTTTTCCACTGTTTCTACACTTGAGGCTGTTAAATGTTATATTATTTATACCACATTATTTGGGATATTGCAGTTACTAGTTCAAAGGTGAAACAAGGTGAAAAAACAAAACAGTCTACTGACAAACATCTCTTTATTGTCAGGAAAGTGATCCCAAACACAAATGTGTAATTTGCATTACAGAAAACAAAATAGAAATCCGACACTCCGTTGCGTGCGTACTTACAGAGGACGTCAGATGAGTGGGTGGTCTTTGTACATGGCCCAGGACATATTTGCATACACACTGCTAAAAGAATGCAGCCATATGCCTCCCAGACCGCCCCGAATGTGATCTGAGCGATCGGATCTCAGTGCGTCCCGTGTGCATTCACACCTGCACCTACAGCTGCCTGCTTGTGATTCAGTCCCCCAAGACACATGTTAAGGCAAGATGTAAAAAGAGGTTGTAGAGCAGTTGTGTGGAAGCATGTGCCTGTGTTTATCTGTACCTACCTCACATTGTCATGTTTTTGGATGTATATCTTGTGGAACATCATATCTTCTTTCTTGGCATTGATATCAGCCTTCATCTCCATAGCAACATGCCTTGGCAGCACTGACAGCAGTAGGCGCTCCTGAGAGAGAGACACAGAGAGAGAGTGAGAAAAATTAAAGAAAGACAGACAAGGAGAGAGAGGGAGAGCCCATTCATTTTCATCGGTTTCTACTGTTGAGAATGCCCAATGAGTCACCCTGCCATGTTGGCATCTGCGTGGGAACATGTTAGTCAAATAGAGAGGAGTGGAGATTCGTGTTATACTTCAGAACATATGGTAACTTCAACAGCTGAGAAAAAAAAACAGAGACTAGAAAATGGAGACACACATTTGTTGCTCTTTTGCATTTGTGTATGTGTTTATTTTCCCAGCAGGGTCAGACACGACTGCCTCCCTCACTTATTTGTGTGTACCTGCTGCTGGTTTTCCCTCTGCAGGTGCAGTCTGGCCTGGATATATCCTCTTGTCTCCTGGAAGGCTTGTCTCTGGGAGACCTCGGCAGGGTAGTGGGTACAGATCCCAATCATATTAGTGCACAAGAAGATCAGCACGTTGGCACTGATCTGAACATGCACACGCACGCACACACACACACACACACACAAACATGAGGGTGAAAAGAAAAAAAACATGAGATTCCCACTAAACATGAACATGTCACAAGAATACAGTGAACCTTGACTGACCTGGGAGAGGTCAATATGTGAAACTGCTAATTCTTTGTGTCATAAGGTTTACTGCAAGGACAAAAATTCCTTAAACGTCTGAGGGGCCATTAAATGTGATTTGGTTAGAGATGATGAGTGTGGCCTTGTGGTTGTGCTGTAAGAGGACATTCTCCTCACGTTGCAATCTGAACAGCAAATAGGAAGCTCAGTGGGTTCAATGTGATGCATGACTGGGGACACGTGAAGACGATGTCACTCCTGGTTTCATACTACTTGAGCTGAAAGTTTCTTCTGTCTACATATTTTTTGTTGAATCAAATCAAATTTGAGAAAAAAGTTCTCTTCGTTATGTAAAACAACTTTTTTTTTGAAAACCAAAAACTGATGTAGCCTGCAAAACAGCTTTTTGTTGTTAAAATGGAGCGATCTGTGGAAGCTTCAAGTGGTGCAAAGTACTTTTCGTGCAACTAGTGGGTCACGGTGTATTAAAATGTACAGCTTTAGAAAATAATGAGAGAACAGAAATAGGACTTCCATGTGTTTACCCAAAGCACTGAGGTATGTTGGACAATGAGGCTCTAAGAATGCTGAGGCAGAATCTGTTTAACTGCATTATCTGTATCGTGAGTAAATAAAGTTTGGATATAGTTTGTGAGCAGTTAGCTGCGCAGGGTCATCGACCTTGGAAACATTCCTCTGCACTGCTCTGGCTGCATTCTGTGTGTGCCTGTGTGTTTTCGGATGTGTGTGGCAAGCCAGTGTGTAAGTCTGTTAGTTATTTCTCTTCTCACTCGTCCGTAGCCAAGACTGATCATCAGAAACGCAGCCTTGAGCTCTGGACTTCCCCTCAGCCCAGAAACACACACACACACAACCACACACATACACACATATACACACACATCCTCTACATGCTCAGAAACACACTCCAGCCTGGGAAAGTCACTTGACCTATGACCAGAGCACAGAGCGTTTCCTCTGAAGATGATATCATCAATAATGAGAAAAAGACATGCCGGAATGGTCCACACATAAAGGTTAAATTTCAACCGGACTTAATCACAACATTAGAGCTAAACTGGACAATGTAAAAACTCACATTAACAGTACCAGTACTTCTGAGCAAAGGATGGTATGTTGCCAAACCAGTGTGTTCCCGTGCTTCCCATGCTTGTAATTTGTTGTTTATCAGTGGAGAGATGAAGAACTGGAGATAGAGGATGATTATCTAGATACATGCATGCACTGCATATTTTCATGAATGTGCCCTTTTAAAATAAAATCTATAAGAGGCAGCAAACTGCCGACACAACAGCAACACACTGACTGAAACTACCAGTGAAAAGTGCACTAAAACAGCCAGACTTGTGAAGGATGGCAGGGGTTTACACTGTACACACAAGAACTCGCCCCTGTGTTGTCACAACAAGACAGAGACAATCCAGCGACTTGTGTTTGAAGCACAACAACATTACCGCAGAACAGTGGCAGGCAAATTCCACTATTTATTCAAAGAGAGTTGGTTGTAGCATCCTATTCCACCTGAAAACAAATGGCCAAACTAGATTAGAAGCACAGTTGTAAGCAAAAATAAACAGACTGATGGTTCACAGGTGCAGAAGCAAACATGCTTTAGATGTATTGAATAAGCACCAGTTCCTGATGATGCAGGCAGAGAGCAACAACATTATTCAAGAACTAACAACAGAAAGTCCAAAAACACATTCTAATTTTCTATTTCAGAGGGATGTGGATGTGGTCAGGTTAGCTCATACAGAATCCTGGGAAAGAACAAGAATATATTTATTCTGGACTCTTTGATGCAGGATGATAGAGAATGGCTGATGCCAACTGTCAGTCAGTTTCAAAGTTTCAGATCAAAGCTGTTGTCTTTAGGATATTGGAGATGAGGTGTGTGAGGGTCTGCGAAGAAAATCCACCCTTGTTCTTTACATGACTGGTTGAACAGTCATTCTCTGGGTGTAACACTGATTCTGTGCAGCTCAATCAGTGATTAGCCTATTGTGTTCATAAATCATTGACAGGCCAGGGTTTTCTGATAAGCTCTACATCGTAATGTTATAGACCACCAATGGAGACCTGACACCCCTGTCTTGATCGCATTAATCCCAAACAGATGGCTCTGAACAGAGTGAGCCAGATAACTTAGTTAAATGGCCTGTCTGAGATACAGGGCCACCTGCAGTTCCCAGGACCACGCTTCTCAGCAATGCACTCAATTTACACTCAGCCAATTCAGCGTCCCATGTGAGCACGCTCAGATTTCCATCCAAGTGAAGAAATTCCTATCAAATTGATTTTGATTGTTTGGCAACAAACATTGAGCGCATAACGCAGCTTAGGAGGTTTCACATATGGGGCTTTGTCTATTTTTGTTGAACAGAAAAACACACAAGAAGACAGCAGTAGCAGGGATGCATGTTTATTTGCAAATGTGATACAAATGAAAGTGAAGCATCCATTGAAACCTCACACAACCCCCAAAATATCAGCTGGTGCGGTGCATTCAGGTTAAGGATAATAGAGGCTGAACAACAACTGACTGACTACATCTTGAATGATGGCTCAATACAACAGCCTGATAGCTCTGAATAAGTGAAACTATAGCGTGGAGAAACATGATGAACAAAGCTTGTGCCAATGCCAAGTTATGCTTAGTCACCACACAATCTGAAGATTAGAGGCGGCTGCATTAACAGAGGCTTTTGAACAAATTCTGTGTGCGAGCTATGCATAAGTGTGTGAGTGTGTAACTCCTTTTGGACTGGCACCTCTTTGATCCTGAAGCTCGTGTCTGTTGTTGCACTTGTATCACCCAGACATGCAAATGTAGCTCAGTCGCTCTGACGCTCCTCTCTCCAAAGAGTGATACGGTGTAAAGAGAGCAGAGAAGCTCTCCGTCATTAGCACCATGCCACTTTCTTTCTAACCACTATGCTCGACTTTTTGAGTGTCTTCCACCAAAGTCCTCAGACTGTTTTCCTGCAGACTTTTGGCTCTTATATGAGCCTTCCTCGACATTTACTTAAGAAGGAACCTCTTGGCGGTGGAGTTAAAAGGAGTCCAAACATTGGCTTATAAGGTGCGGCTCCCAGCAAGGTGCTTAATAAAGTAAGGCAGAGGGATAACATGCTAAAGAACGAATAAAGCAAGGGGATGGAAAGCATTTTCGCTTGGCAAACACACAGCAAACCCATTCTGTCTTTAATAATATCCCACTGGACAATTCCCTCACGCACGCAAGCATGCTGGAATGTACATATACATGGATCAGGTTTTCATAGCAAGGTCGTTTCCCATCCATTCAGACACATTCAGATGTATATCTCAGATACGTTCTATTGGTCAGAAAGGAATGGTTTCGGGAAACCTGGGCTTTCTGCAGCATCGTAGCGGTACAGGTGTTTGTTTTATTCTTAAGTAGGTTCAGCAAAGGCGACTCTAGAAGCCTTGTCTGTGAGTAGAGCTGGGGTAGTCACACATCAACGAATTTGTGACTAATATTAACTCCTATGACAATACAGTGAGACTAGGTAAACTGAGAACCGATAACCAAAGATAGAACACATTCTCACTTACTGAATAAAGGCATTGTCCAAGCAATCAATGTTTGAATTTATCCAGGAGTATCTGAAAAGGCCTGCAATAAAAAGATAAGTTCAGATATCCCACCAACCCTGAGCGCCACTAAAGCCAAAGTTTAAACTTTGAAAGGCCAGAGTGCTACATCCCGTAAGTCAACACACAGGCTCTGGGGACACTGACTGCTGTTGACGTGGGGTTACTCTCCAGTACATGACCTTTGATAGGCATCTGGAGCTTTTAAAATGTCTAGCGGAGATGAACGTCAAAGCCCAGTCACACACTGATGGCCACAGCCTGAAAAAATAACATGTGGTACCAGAGCGGTAAAAATAGACAATACTTTGAGACTTTGTTGCACTAGTCCGGATCTAATCGGGGTTTACTATAACGTGTAATTACTGACACGAGAAAGAAGCCATTCCTTATAAAGATAAAAGTTGCAGAGGGGTGGGGGTGCCTGTCTCTGCCATCTTGGGTCTCTGCCATCTGGAATCGGAGCTCTGTTTTCGTCATAGCTTGGGCCAAACCAAAATTGGTCTCGGGCGACCAGTTAGGCCACAAAGTAATCTTTGTGAAGCGCTGAAGCAAATTCCATGAAGCTAAATAGAGCTGGACCCAGGCCGCACATCTGTCAGAAAATCAGATCCTGAATTAATATGTGCACATTAGACTTTGTCCAAACATGAGAAAAATCTCCCAGCGATCCTGGAATCACTCACTAAAACAAACTGTTACCACCAGATAAAACTACCTACACCATTTTTCTAAATTGGCTGACAAATTTTTTTTCAAAACAAAGGATTATAAAGCTCATATATCCTTCTGCTTTAATAACTCAACCTTCAATTTAGTCCTGACTGGATTAAATTCAACAGTTACAATAAGGACAATAATCAGCTGCCTGGTCTGATTTTACTCACAGTATCTGTGAGAGTCTGTACAGCCTGAAGGCAAGAAAAAAAGACAGACTTAGTGGCCGCTAAGAAAAGAGATTTTTATTTGTTGTCATTTTAGAGACTTGAACAAGACAACTCCCTAAAACAAAGCAGCAGGGTCATATGAGCCCACATTTCACATGACGACTTCCTTGTGACTCACATCACTTGGCCTGCAAGTAGCAGCCTAGGTTTACGTTCTCTGAAGGACTTTTATCCTTTGTCACTCTTCTCTCTCTTTGCCTGTATTTCCTGTCTTTGTGAACTGAAGAGACAGCCACAAAATAATGTGACATTAAATCAGAGTGCAATCTTTCAAGACTTATTTGAACTCTGTCTGACCTCCTGCTGCCTCGTCATTCCAACGTTCATTCTGTTTTTTTTTAATTTTTTAATTTGAGTTGAAAATAATGAGTCACTCGGAACATCTTAGTTTTTTACTGAGCAATACTTAAAAACTCCATGCTTTTCAATTTGCCGTCTTTTTGCTCAATTTACTAGCCTCACTCTTGAGAAGCAGAGTCAGAAAACATTTTTCATGTTTTTTTCTGAAAAACTGCAAGAGGTCATTATGAAAACGGTTACAGATTACTCATTAGTCAACTAACGGATGGATCAACTGATTGTTTCAGCTCTATTCTTCTTCTTTCAATTCCATTTATGTTCATTTCCATTACATTCATGTTTAGTAACAGTCATTAAACTGGTTTCAAATCTTTGTCGCCTTGAAGCACTAATAGCTGCATAGCATTATTTATACTTTTATACAATAACAGCACAAACAGAATATTTTAACAGATAATAATAGTAATATGCTATTAATAGTAATAGCAGTATCCGGAGCAACATTTCAACAGGTGTTGTGTGTTCATCACTGTCCTTGTTCAACTGAATGAGATCATCTCTATTAAGTTTTACTTACTAGTCTTTAACGCACCATTGTACTTGATGGACATTACACACAAACAATGTGATGATGAGTACACCAGAGTCTGTTTATCAGTTGTTTGGCTGCTCAGTGGTCCGGGGTCAGTATCTGGTTGGACAGACAGAGGGAGGGTGGGGGAGGAGTGGGCAGGCCTGGACACAACACACTCCTCTCAGCTGTGTCCTCACTCACCCTCCACTTCCTGCCCAATCACACCCTCACAGGCACAGCTGCAATTACAGCACGGCGGCTGCAGGAACACAACATTTGGTTAATTAGTCAAACAATCAAACAAACGAACCGGCCAACCAGTCCGTTCACTCCTCTGCTGGCTCCTCTCACTGGTTCGAGCTGTGTAAGGGAGTTCAGACCCAAAACTGTGAGCTAAACATCCAGGAATTTCCATTTCAGCTGCTATAGTCTCCATTCCCTTTTAAGTAAAACTTAAAACATGAACCAAAGGTCACTATTTCAGTTAGAAAACCTTTGTGTACCTTTGATGAACCTCTGGAAAATACCAGCAGGTAGTTTCCCCTATTTAGGGGAAACTACCTGCTGATGACAAAGATAACTGCTTTTGTTTGGCACTAGAGTGATGTATCTTCTTACCAGAATTTCTTTAAACACTGAGGAACAGAAATAAGGAGAGGACAATTTAACTGCATCAAATAAGATGTTAAATAAATGTGTGTGGGCCAGAGGCTGGAGCTCCAGTAAAAACATACGAGGGTTAAGTTTCACCGCCCATTTACATAAGCATCTGCGAACATATACAGCTCAGTTTTAACCACTGTTCTTCTTCTGAGTCTTCAACCACACACAATGTTGATTTTTACTACAGATCACACAGATCAATACCGGTACAAGAACAACAGGTTAAAGTTTAAACAGCAGACACATGAGAGCACTTTTGGTAACTGCCCAGTTTTTTGCTATGTCTTCCATGAATTGCTCAGCTAAGGATGAACTGATACTGAACTCATGCAACACATCCGCCTCCAGGGCCAACTTCAAGAAACGTCACATGTGACATGTTTACGAAGCCTGATACGTTTTACAAGAATAAAAGCACATGGGTTGAGTTACAACATATGGTTTGAAACTGCATGTTTAACTGTTCAGACCTTTTATTTATGGTGTCCTGACCAGCTCTGCTTAGGCCATAAAGGCTTTACACAAATCAAAAACAAAAGAACTTGGAAATGTGATTCTGGCCTATTGAATGTTTAAGAAAAAGCAGTGTCTGGCAGCTACAGTTCATCTTTGCAGCACGAAGGTGCACATGACACTTCATCCTAAACAAAGAACACAGCACCAGCTATCCACCTTTAAAGGAAAGGGTTTCACTTTTTACATGTGAAGACGGAGCATTATAAGCTTGAAACAATGTACTTTCTAAGCTTTCTGTCACAGGCCTGGTCCTTTCAGATAACATGAAGGCACAAAAACAGACTGTTACTTCCTTTGGATTCACCCAGAATGTTTGATATTACATCATCTTGTTATTGTATCTGACATCATTCATTGAAAATGTGAAAAAAGGCACCCAGACTTGTTGCTTTATACTTTCCAGCTAACAGGAGAAAGTGTCCACAGTGACTGACGAGTTCATTTAAGTAATCTGCCTGTTACATTTAAATAAGCAAGTTGGGTGAAAGTGGTTGAGCCGGTTCTATAGTGTTTTAGACTGTAAAGCCACAGGTTTTTTACAGTGATGTACATGTATTCTTTTATCAGACGGCCTTCTCTTCTCTGGTGCTCTGTTTACAAATGTCTTTCTTTTGTTTTGTTACTTTAAATATCTATTATTTTCCCTCTCTTGTCTTTTTACCGTCTGTTTTGTACAGCCTCTTGTAATTTTAACTAGAGAGTTGCTTTATGAATGTGATTATTATTATTATTAATATTTCAACAGCAGCAGGGTGTTCGGTGGGGAGCATGTATGTAGCTATCAGCAGAGCATTCTAACACCTGCTTAACATATGTTGTGACTGTTTAAACAGTGTCATTGTAACTGGGATAGTGGGATAACAAGACAGTTGGCTCGCATGACAGTGACCTCTGACAGAGAGCTACTGACCCTCCTGTCACCAGCACCGGGATGGGATGCACTACCGTCAACAGGATCCACAGGAAAACTGCCCTTAAAGGCCTGGGGGGCTTGCATGCCACACAGATCAACATTTAACACCGCTAATGGATTCCTAATATATATCTCTTGGCTTGCCGCCATGGCAGTTCAGCCTTAAATCCCTGTATTTACTTTTGCGGCAAGCGAAGTTGTTATTAAACCATGAGCTGTTATTAGAAGCCTGCACTTCCTCATCCTCGACACACACAGCTATTATTAGCGGGACTATTATTGGCCTTATCACTGGCTGTATTTTAAGAGCAATATTTCGCTTATCACTAATCTCAATTGCTCCCACCCATCGCGGTGGAAGTTATCCGGGTTTGTATCATTGCCTCTGGTTGTAATACAATAAGTGGATGAGTCACAAGTCTTCTCCTACTCTGAGACGTGGGGGCTGGGTTGAGTGTAAAAAGGGGTGGGGGACTGGGTTTGTATAATTTGAGCAAGTGCTTTGTTTTGCACCCACAGCACCTTGATGATGGGTTCTCATTATCTGACAGCAGAAAAGAAAGCTGCTCTGATCCGTGCAGCTCACGCAGACGGACACAGATTACACATTCCACCTCTCAGAGCCTGTGCCTGTGTGTGTGTGTGTGTATGAGGGTGTGCATAATGTGTGCACACTTGACCCAGGATTTGCTCAATATAAGTAAGGCGGATATCAAACTTCAATATTTATTGAGTGCTGACCCAAATGTGTCTAGAGAAGCAAGTATGGTAGAGTGTTGAGCATTAAACTTTGGCTTGGGATGCATGTCTCTTGTTTACTTATTGCTTTTCACAAATGGCCTGGTTTAAGCAGGAAATCTGGAAAACATTCATAGTCTGTTTTTAATTAGGCTCTTATTTATTGCAGCTGATGCCTAAGAAGGCAAACAAAGGGTTTTGTGTTTATTTCTCAAACTAAAACAAATTAAAGAAAAAAAAAAGCTTTTGGTATCATTACCCAAACTCCGCTATGATGCAGGCGCCAGTAAAAATCTTAAAATTCATAGCAACAAAACTTAGAAGATGCAGAACCAACAAGGCACATTTTTTAAAAATTTCAATTTCTCTCGCAAGCAGCCTTGATCACATGTGACTATCAGACGCAGCAGTTGTCATACTTTCCAAGCAAACATCATAAATTATTGCATAAAGGTTTAGGACACCTGTGTGGCTGCTTTCAGGGTTTTTTCTTACATAACACAAATGTTCTGGCCTAAATGCATTATGCACGCCCTGGTCATGCCCGTGACATTTCATTGATTGGTATCTTTTTCACTGTGTGTTAAGCGCAGGGATCAGTATGTTTCCACTAGTCCTACATTCGTTGACCCCATAACAGCCTGCCAAGAGAACAGGTTTTTCCTCTCTGCACGCAATAACAAAAAGAGACTAGACTACATGTACCTTTGTGACTTCCCTCTCATCTTGACCTGCCTGTCAGTTGCTCAGAGGACTCAGTTTGGGATTTGGTTATCCAAATATATCCTGCTGCATACAAAAGATCAACTTCTGTTTAGTTGCATGCAAATCCTTGTATGACATCTAGCACGCCTGTCTGGTTATGAATTCTTAGAACTTAACAATGGTGAGGTAAATCCCATAATCCACCTTAAGACATATAGGCGAATGGATGCACAGCTGTTCATATTTAAATACATATATGAAAGCAAACCTTAGCATGGCGCCAATTGTGAATCATGTCAAAATTAGGTGCCTCGTCTGCCCGTAAGAGAGAGTGACATAACAAAAACACGAGGGACAGGTGGTCTCTCACAGGGAAGCGCTCTGAGGGCCAAATGAATCTGTTTCGAACCATGTGATGTGTGTGTGTGTGTGTGTGTGTGTGTGTGTGTGTGTGTGTGTGTGTGTCTGCACTGGCTCGTACATATCTGACTTGCAGCCACAGTCTGAGTGCTCAGCACCACGAGGTGAAATCATACTGCAGGTGAGTGGACAGAAGTAGACTAATGCAAGAGGGCATTTTCTACTGAGCTCTTTTAAGTTTGGAGTTCCTGTGTCAGCGTTCTCTGCTTCTCTGTGGGGGATAAAACTTCAGATACTGATAATCTGAGGACTGATCATTCATATTATTGAGTGCTTGCACAAAAGGCTACTAACAAACTATCTTGATACCACTGCAACACACACTCTATGCTGCTAGCTTTGTATGATGCATTCATGTGCAGGAGTAAAGATTCAACTTTAGGATGTTCAGTGTTGCTCATGAAAGATGTCAGAACACCAAACACAAAAACAAACAAAATTTATATTCAGACTAAATTTGGAAGTTTCCTCCAATCATAAGGCAGATGGGAATCAGCCAACTGTCAAAACTTGGAAGTGAAACAGCTTTCACGGCATCAGCTGTCAGAGCAGCCTGCAGCAGGCTTTTTAAACCAAATGCAGTTAAATGGATGAAGCGTGCAAAATCCCAGCAAACAGAAGAGAAGACGAGGAAATAATGAACTGACCTTTCTGTGGCCAAGTCGCAGCACCGGAGGGACTCCAACAGAACACAATATCCATCTCCAGTTTCCACAACTTGACTCACTTTCCAGTGATTCAACAAAAACGGTAATTATAAGCATTGAATGTGAAGACAGTTAAAGCTGTTTTAAGTGTTCAAAAGTACAATTGACGAGATCGCAAAACATTACATAAACTTTTGAATTTGGAGTGCAATCGTCTTTGCAATAAGAACAAGACCTAAAAATACATATTTTTATCCATTTACAGAATGACTTAATGTAAAACAATTACTTTGGTTTTGATCTACAAGTTTGATGCTGCTTAGAAAATACAGTGTCTGCATTATGCATCATGTGCCCCTAAAAACAGTAAAACCAGACATAATACACAAAAGTTATGGCAATAAAGGACAATGCTGATGATAAAGGAATAGATAGATAGTAACTATCATGATCTGTATTGTGATTTAATGTACACATGCATTATCCTCACATCATAGTTCTACTCTTATAGTTTTTTAGCCAAGATGTTTTAAAAGGTAAAAGAAAATGTTTAAACAGCATTTCTACGATGCACTAATACTGATTTCAGTAAAGAAATGATTTCCAAGACATTGATTTCTGCCATCTTTTTCCAGTCTAGAAAGTGGTCAAAGATGACTATAATTTATGTTGATTTGTCTCTGTAGGGCTCCAAGTTGAGCAGTTTTAGAAATGAGAAAAATCGCACAAAGCATCTCTACTTCCATATCCAATCACAACCGAAAATCCCTGATGTAGGTACTGTATCAGTCATTGGTACAAGTTAAATAGTTGTTGTTTACGTCATTTGGACACAGAGCCTGTGCTTTGATGATCTGCACTAAGATAGAGATAAAGCAGATAGAGTCGTGGTGTCAAGGTCCCGTCAACACAGTCACCTGGCTCAATCAGGGGAAAGGTTAGTTGCCAATAATGACATTTCACCTACTTTTTAAAAATATCTTATTTGAAAACAAAATATTAGAAAACGGAACACTTGAACAACACCAGTGAAATAACATTTTTTAAAAATGCATTAAATTTGTATTTAAATCATTTACTTTTAGCCCATGTCCCATTTTCCATCATTTAGGGGGCCAGATTAATGACCTATACTGCAGCCAGACAGACACCAGGAGGTGATCAAGATGTGTTCACTGCACTGTTCAGTTGTCATTTCCTTCCTCTTTCCACTGTCCATGTCATGAAAATGTCCAATCAAAACAGCAAAAATGAAAGATAAAATCCATTAAATCCATCGCATGGTGTTGGAAGTTAACTATTGTAGTTCAAAATCTTTCCACTAGGGGTGTACTCAGGGTGGTGGCTACTGCTGAGGACATAAAGGTCAGGACTTGAGTATAGTTCTTGTTACACCTGTCTGTGACAAATTTTTTTTTATCCTAATCTGCAGATGCAACCTGAATGATTGACATTTGTCTGAACACTGAGGCACTTCAAATGAACAGCAGCAGTTTAGCTCGCTTCTCCCTGAGAGCAGTTATGCCTTCATTTGTCTGGAGTTGTCTGAGGAGGCCCTTCAAAGCCAAGCAGTGAAACATGGAGATCTACGGAAATAATCCCCATGAGTAGCTTGAGCTCAATCTCGGCCCGTTGTGAAATAAAAAGCCACTCCATCTGAGGGGGATTTTGTGAGATTGAAATTGTGACTCAGAGAAAGAGAGTGTGGGAGAAAAAAAAGTGAGAAGAGACTGGCAGCTCTTTTACAGCTGGGTGCGTCAGCCCAGCATTATTTCACACTCTCCATCTGTAGCTATCCCCCTGTCACCACTGTAACCCCCCCATCTGCTTCATCGTGGAGGTCCCTCACAAAGACCCCTTTTGTCCTCGCCATCATCGGTCTCACATCTTCTCAGCTCTGATCCTGCTTGAACGTCTCCGCAGGGAAATACAAATAAGGGAAAAACAAGGCTGGGACACAGAGAGGACTGGAGGAAGATGAAGTCCCAGAAGAAGAAACCAGCTTTCCCAGATCAGGGAGTCTGGCCATGTGACGCCAGGAGGCACAGAGTTTGTGTGAGCTTGCACGTGTGATAGTCAGGGTGTGACAGACTGATTTAAGTCCGCTAAATGAATGAAGATTGAGAGATATCTGTCAAGACTGAGAGCTGACTAAATGACACACTTTGTGGCTCTTTTCTTGAAAATGAAAAAAAAGAGATCACTCTAAAACTCATCCCAAAAAAAAGATTTCATGTCTTATAAAATCCCAGGAGTCCGAGAGAGAGACACAGAAAAGAAGCAACACTCCAGCCAAACAGTGAGGCCCATGTCCTATCATTGATTGCTCAGAAAAGTGGAACGCACTGTGATGGGGGGTCCAAGCCCTCAGGAAGGGCAGCAGTCCATCATCAGTGGACCAGCGCAGCCAACCAGGGCTAGAGTACATAGAGGCAACAGAGCAATGTGCCAGTAGTCACCCTGTCTAGTCTGGGGCATGGGCACTTAACACACAAGCTCACTAGACCAGTAAAGTTATGTCAATATTGCCTTATTCAGAGTGGCTCCACATTTATCTGGTTGCTTAATAGCGATAGTTGGTAGAGAAAACCTAAGCATGTCTCTACAGAATTTAACCAATACGTGCTTTTGTAGCTTTTTGGTACCTTTGTCTTACAACATACAGAACTTTTTACATAGAAATATGGTATTTGGGTCAGTGACATGATTCATGCAAGGGTGAAAAGGCCTCTAAAGCACCATGTAGGCCATAATGAGGCACTAAAATATTCCACTGAAATCCTTATACTGCACTACACAGCTCTTTTGGCAGGTTCATAAACAAAGTAGCATCGTAAAAAGTCATCCAGACATGATTAAAAGAATGTAAAATACTCTGCTATGATTAAAGATCCACTTCACTTGAAAATTTGTTTTCTTATGTTAATATAAACTCAAATGTCAGCTCTTGACTATGCTGACTTGTAGCTTTCCAAGGTATGTCACAAGTGAAGTGTTTTCACATTCTTCTACTGAAGAGGGAGATGTCTGTGCACTTAACTAAAATTTGGGTTTCAAAAATACTTCAGCAAGCTAGATTTGGTACATTACAAAACAGAAAGCTGAACACAGGACAAGTCACCCAAAATACCTCGACCTACAGGAGAGTTTTTACAGAAAGTGAGTTTTTATTAGCATGACCGATAATGCTGAGTCAGCCACTGAGAGTTGAAAGCTAACAAGTTAAGACGACAACAAAACAAACAAAACAGGCAAACTACACTAATGTCTTATAGGTATACCGCTTACTAATTTTGATGCAAAACAAACTTCTCCTCTGAGTCTGAGTCTGAGTCTGCGTCTGAGGCTTGAACATGTATGACTGAATCTGTCCAATATTTTATCAGTGCTAACTGTTAGCCATCTTGCTCTTTCAACAGTCAACCTAGCATGAGCATCGTCAGCGGCCAGGGCAAGAGACCTTCAAAGATGGGGAAGAAGCAGATGTGCTTTCAGTCCCTTTTCATTTTTAAAAAACCATTTTATGAGGGACGACAAAGTAATTAGAGATATTTTTGCCAGAGTAAAACATGTCTTTAATATACTGTTTGGCATGGTTTTCCCATCTATAAAGCCTAAAAAAAAAAGTCTGAAAGAGCAGTTTGTGTAGCAATTCTGGCATACCTTAGATGCATCTTCCTTTTTAGCAGAGGAATGTAAAAACAAACTTTGCACAGTTACAAGTCAGGTTAATAAATGCCTGACATTTCAGAAACATAAACATGGGAAAAATATTTTTTTTTAGATGAGTGATTATTTATATAAAATATAGGTACTATGAAAAATCATCAAGTTTGCACTTTTTCTTCATTTTATATCACTGTAAATTTAGAGATTTGGGGTTTTTGATGGCTGCTGGGACATGATAAGAAATTGGAAACTTATGATGTGCATTTTGTTATGTTGCGGTAGATTGAGTTATTGCTCTACAAAAGGCCACTCTTTACTCTTTTGTTAGAATTAATCAGATTGATGAAGAGTTAAATAAATCCCTACGTAGAATAAATTTTGCAATCTGATACTTTGTGCGTTTTCAACACAATGAGAAAATTAATGATCTAACCACACAAACAAAAAGGATTAACAGACAAATGTAATGAATCCACATGGGTTGTGAGCTGACGACATATAAGTATAAGTCCCCTCCAATATGAAGAAGGAATCATCCTGTTTTCCATCAAATACATTGCACAATCTGAGAATCCCACCCCACCCTGTTTCATTTTACTACAATAGCCTCCTTGTTTTAGTGAATCGCGGCCTGAATGGCACCATGCTACATTATCATGATATTCCTCCTCAATGCAGCTCAACGGGCTCATTCAACCCAGATGAACTTCCACAAACCCCAACAGAGTTGCCAATAGCTGCCCTTCAGCGCAAAACATAGGCTCATTAAAAATCTCATTTGGAACGCTGCCGAGATCTACAGCACCATCTACTTTTAGTACAGCACCTTTGACATGGAAAAGTGGTTGAGAAGTCTGTACAATGTTTGTCCTATATCGATGGGAAAAGAAAGTAGGGCGTTTCCATTTGTGAATACAGTAACAACATTGTGCTCAATGGCATGATGATAATAGTGGGCCCTGGCTAGCACGTGTCTGAGAAATGTGTCGTGTTGTCTGATGAATATTTATGTTCACTTTAATTTTTCAAAGATGGTTGTTTATAATGACAACCAGGACCCCAAAACCCATATGAAAACTGAAGTTTTACAAAAAACAAAAATTTAATCGTGAGGTATAAATGTGGTTTATCATTGCAACTATTAAATGATAGTTTCACATTTGTTCCAAGTCTGTCTTAAAACAATACTCACATTCTCAATTTTAAACTGAAAGAGTAACTGGCTGCTGTTATTGCTCCTCCTCTTCATGATACCTGTGATCCCTCCCTAATGTGATGGGAATTATGCACAAAAAACAACACCTTTGGTAGATTTCCACTTCAGACTGCTGAAGCTGTTTTTCTAACTTTGGCTGAACCTAACGATGGATTTTTGCTCAAAAAGAACACTGTTGATTTTGTCACCCATTACTAACATTAATTGCCTTAAGAAGCTATGAGTATGGACAGAAAGAAAAATTAAAGCGCCCTTTACTGTACACATGGGAATGTGAGTATTTTATGTAGACAGACTTAAAACAATGTGATCCCTTTCTTTAATATATGCTTAAAGTATCACTTAAGTTGCATTTGGCTCAATTATTTGCCTTGCCTTAGAAAGTTCTGCCAAATCTTTGTAAAGAAGTGACTATATTTTTTGTCCTGGTGTATGAAACCAATGAAACACTTCACAGCAATAAAGGACTGCCTGCTTTGATGTGATAATGTTTCTTGATTGTCAAAAGTTAAATACACAAAAACAGTCATCTTCATTTATATTATCCAATCTATGATTATAATATAACAATATGTGGACATATGGACGATATAATATCAATAATCACAATACTTTAGAGCAAGTACCTTAATATCTTGATAACATTAAAGGGATTATAGTAAGTGCTTTTACTACATGTTATTACAATAAGATTTTTTATAACAATCATCACTGATGTGGGTCCAATGACTAAGTGGGTGAATGTAAATATTAGAACAGCTGGAGCAGTCTGGTGAGTTCAGAAAATTACATAACTTAGCTGTAACACTAGCCATAAAACCTGGAAAAGACAACACGTACAGAATATCATAATAAGATGATATCCGAAATCAAAGACCATATCTCCTCTCATATTTTGATATATGACTTTATTATAGTGCCTGGTATTGGTATATAGCCCAGCACTAATAACACTATCAGGGCTGCAATTTAGAATTATTTTCATTGTCCATGCCGTGTATTTTCTTGATTAACAGATTATCTGTAAGATGTCAGAAATTTGTAAAAGATGCCTGTCACAATTTCCTAAAGGTCGAGGTGACACAGTAAATTTTTTTGTGTGGTCCGTTTGACTGTCTGAAAAACCCATAGACATTAAGTTTATGATGTGAAGCAGAAAAAAAGTAAGAAATTCCTGAATTTAGCCCACTTACCTGCCAGTGTTTTCTTGTGATGTGACTTAAACATTCAGTCAATTGTCAAAACAGCAATTTTTTGTCATTCAATTGGTTTAGTCTGTCAGTTTTGCAACTACATACATTTTCATTTCACATTTTTAAGTAAATATACTGCACATGTTGATTCATATCCATTTATACCACATTATTTTTTAGAGCTGATCTTTGCTTCTATATTAGTCCTGCCATCACTTACCTGATGAAAAATGTACATGTACTCTTTGTTGAGCTGCCAGGCGGTCACTACATGTATGGTGGACAGCACAGCTCCACTAACCACAGCAGCTCTCATCCTGACTGGCAGCAGCGTGTAGATAATGTAGATGAAGAAAACTGTCCACCAAATGCCCTCTGAGGCACTGGAAGGGTATACCATCAGCACCCCGAGAATCTGCACCACAATCAGCACCCCAATCACCAGGTAGCTCACAATCCACATGTAGTCCTGGTGGAAGCCGTTGCGGTTGCACACCACCATCATAACCAGGAAGAGAGCCATGGCCACAGAGAGTACTGAGATATAGGCCACGTTGTAGTTTGTATGGATGCAGTGAAAGGTCAGCATGACCGCACACACCACCACCAGAACCCCCATCAGCATTGTCAGAGAGCTCTGGTTGAGCCTGAAGAAGTAGCGCTGGTACAGACGCTCCAGCTTGGCAGACTGAAACTTCTTGGATTGAAAAACCCACACAACACGCATCCAGCAGTCTGCTGCGGTCATCGTCTTGCAGCTGCCCTCTACTAATTCCTCCTCTTTCCTGCCCTTCAGCTCGCCATCCTCAAAACCCAGATCTACAGCTTTTAGACCAAGATCCCCGCCACCGCCCATCCTCTTTCCATAGTGGTCCTCCTGCCAGCCACAGCGCAGGCCAAAGTTGCCCCCACTTGTGCCTGCACTGCAATGGTAATGCTGGGGGGCTGCATTAGGGAGCTCCATGTCCTCCGGGTCCCTTAAGCAGCTCATGTAGTGTGGGTTGCACAGTGAAGAGCTGTCCTTCCTCTTTTTGCCATTGCGCTCTCCCCATGCTGTTTTTCGCTCATCCACCCTGCCTACGAAGATGCCTCTGACCCACGACATCCTAAACCAAAACAAAGGGATGCAACAGAGCATGGCAGGAGGAAAACAAATTTACATGATACATTGCTGAAGTTATGGCAGTTCATCAGGACATGCAAACTGTCAGTTCAAGAGATAACTGTCAGGAGAACTAAGGATCCTCTCACCTGTGTGGGCTTTGTTGTGTGTTGCAACACTGCGCTTCTTGGCCGGGCCACTAGTTTGTCCCAGCAAGCACACACCATGAGCTCAGACTGGCCAGAGACATCAGGGGTGTGTCTGTGTTTGAGCTGTCCCCTTGTTTTCCTGTAAAAACACACAGACAATACACATGCTGTTGTTGAGCTAACATCCCTTGAGGAAATATGTGTTGACACTCAGGATCATTATTTTCATTATTATCATCAAGCGAAACACACGATTGTCGCGTTGCATCTGTTGATGGGGCTATTGTGTTTATGTGTTTGTGTTTGAATGATTCCCCGAAGGAAAAGTTTGACAATCAATAGCAGAGACATGAAACAACATCTATTAATCGCTTATCTGTTCCACACTCCCTCATCACCTTCCACCACCTGCCTCCATTTCTATGGAAATAAGTTGCTGTTTTGTTTGCAAAAACACTGGACTGTGACAGCAAATTCTCCTCCAGTTATTGCCTCATGCTGCAGGTGCCACTGGTCAATATTATCATCAAACCGTAAAGCAGAACACAATCTCATTTCAACAAACTCTCTCACTGATTTCTTGAATTTCCAACGATTATCACAGGGTGCTTTTAGAGGAGGCTAACAGCTGTTCTTGGTGGATAGCACTCTGCTTTGCTCGATCACTAAGATCTGCCCCTAGCATCTTGAGTGGGCAGGGATGGGTGTGCTCTATTTGACAACAAAGGCCTACTGAGTGAGCACCATCAGAGATCAAGAGCTCTCCAGTCCAGATTAAATTGTCCATGCTTCCCCCATTAGCTTTGATGACTCAGTATAGCTGGCTTCTGGCAGCACATGTCAAGGACACTGCTAACCTCTAAACTTAATAAGCAAATCTCTGCCAGGCACTGAGCTGAGACAAACAGGGGGAAGAGTGTGCATGAACTGCACACATGGCCCTGTTTACAATCAACAGCACTTTGTAGTCAAGTTGCTCAACCAACGCACACACACAAAAACTTGAAGGAATGATTTAAAACACATGCTGCGTTCATGTGTCTAAAATACATGTCTTTAGTAACTGATAATATCCTTAGAAATGTTTTCCTGCTTGAAAGACTCTCTTTAAAATAAATAAATAAATACGCAGACTGATAATAACCCAGCTGTAACAGACCACCTCAACCATCAGCAGGACTTCTCATTTTAAAAGCATCATTTTATCATGTGACCTGCTGCGGGATAATGCACATATCTGACCAATTCAGGCTTCATGCAGGGATAACATTAGTCCTCGGTTCACCTTTGGTACACTTACGACAGGTCAGGCAGCAGCATGCGGCTCTTATGCAATAGAAAATGTGCATGCATGAGCCAGAGAATATAGCCAACATATAGTCTGTGCCCCATACGGGCCGATTGGTCAGCCGTAGGGGTGCTTTCACTTACATTGTCTTGTACAGGTACTACATACTGTTTTCTGTCCACGTCCCAATGACCAGCATCCCTCCTGTCACCACTGTTAACATAGGTCTGATGTAATAATAAAAAAAAATGTTTAGCAATTACACGTGTAGGCCCAGGCTGTTTGGATGCGGGCAGTTGGCCGAAGCGCATTACATAACAGGACGCTCCAAGTAGCCTACGGGCGAACTCGGCAGCTCCCCGTGTTTTCAAATGAAGCCTATTAAAGCCACTACACATGGAAACACTGGCCGAGTGGATAGCCTGAAGTCAGCCTAGAGTCTGTGGGCAGCAGAAGAAAGTGCAGCTCGACACTCATCACCGCCTTTACCAACTTCTCAGGAGTGAAACATTCCGTCGGGCAACTTCATCAGAGGAACTCCTGATAGCGCAGGGATGTGCGGTCCGGCTGGCGGACTAATGCACAGTGATAACGGGCTCTACACTGGCTTCAAACCGGGCCTGTGTTTCTCACTACAACCGTGTACGCCGTTCTGTTTAGACTCCAAACAGGTCACCGGACGAGAGGACAGTGGTGGGAATGTTACGGGTCAGAATGCAAACAGTAAAAAGCGGCAGCTTTTTCCTCTAATTCGCGGCTTCACGTTCATGAAAGTGTAGATAAAAACCCTGTGCCTTCAGGGACCAAGTGTGTACAGTCCTGCATAACAGTTCAGGCTCTTCAACGCCGCCGCAATCATCACAGCAAAACACTGGAGTACAAGTCAGCTGTTGGCATTTTTTTCACGACTGCTGTAGCGTCTTGCTGCATTTCAGCGTAACCGGTCTGCAATATATTCACGTTGTGCAGAACAGTTGTCCGAAACAGCCCCCGGGAAAGCTTAAGAGAGCCAGTGCACTTACCATTGGACATCTTCGTTACATGAGTAACTGTAACACTGCAGTGGAGCTCCAGTTTAGCCCCGTGTTGAGTCTCCACGCAGCCGCCGCCACACACGCCTCAGACGCGGCTCCGTCCGCCTGGAAGGCCGGTTCTGGATCAGAGAAAAGCGGGGGGGGGAAACTGCGAAATTGGCCGGACAACCTTCGCTCTTCTCTGCCAGAGCCACAGTACATTCCCACCGCCTCGACCTCCCCGGCTCGCTCTCTTTCTCTCTCACACACATCTACACACACACACACGCACATACACATGCTCACACAAACACACGCATACTCACACAAGCTGCATTCGTGAACACAGGAGTCCCCCTAGAGGTGGCACCAGTGTGTCTCTGCCAGTGTGTGCGGTTTCACACTTCTGCTGCAGTTTTTGCATTTACTGTCTCACCTTTACCACTGTTTCACACGAGCACACAGTGTCGCTCTACCTATTTTCCCAACATAGAGATTGGAAACGTTCAGTTTTAGCTGTAATGACGCAAATGAAACTAAGACAGTCTAGTCAAAAAATCTAATTGTTGTAGCACCACCTAGTGGAGATACGTTGAAATTACTCCACAAGTCATATTGAAACCAACAAGCAGTATTTTCGGTGTTAACGGTCGTCAGACGGTCGTTAAAATCGTAAGAGAGAAAAGAAAACAGTGTCAGGTTTGACGACTGAAAAAAACCTCATCACACAATGCAGTTTAATCTGTAAACCAGTAAAGCAACATCGGTGTTGACACAGAAGAGTGTGTTGACTTTACACAACTACACACCCTGGATGTCCCATCAGGGGACATTAAATATTTGACTTTGTCAGCTCTTATGTAGTATTCTGAACCTTTAAATAGAAATAATTGTGGACTCCCACTGTAGACTTACTATACTATTTGGCCTGGTACAACTGCTACAATTAGAGTCTGATTGTACATATAATATTTCCATGCAGGGGGGGTCAAGAACAGATGCGTGGATAGTAACGTTGGCAGAACTAAAGCAGACTGCTATCTGCAATCTATACGACGCACGGAAACAGTATGTATTATCAGTATGCCAAACTATAAATACAGCCAGACAAAAACAGGCAAGACTGAAGTGACAAATTCAAAAATAGACAGAAGGCACATTAAGGAATTGAGTGCGTTGTGTCTGCAAATAGCAGTATGAGCAGCTTGAAATGCACTTTACGCTATATATGCATGAGTGTGTGAGAGATAGTGCGTGTGTATTTTGACTTACACACGCTCTAGCTGCTCACGCTATTTTTTGCCATTTTGTCCAGCAGTCGGCGCCATTGTGCATCGTCAACTGCGTCTCACATCCCTTCCTTGTTCTGGATGTCCTACTACTGTATTTTGTTATTTCACCGAAACTAAACGGTGTATGAAAACACGAGACATTGAACTAATTTGCATGTACGCAAATTTCCAAGAGTTTACCGGGTTTTTGTACACACAATCTCTTCCCAGCTCAAAAAATTTGAAGGCATCCACAAGCCAGATAGAGATAGATTCTTCAATAAACTAGGGCATGATGTCTTAACGAAAGTGTTAAATGTCATGTCAGGCAGTTTCATTCTGTTTCATTCCCTTGCTCATTGTTTTACCTCAAAGCGCTGTGTGAGCTTACCAGTGAGACTCTGCAGACTGATGTGGACTTACTGACTAAAGGATGATATTTTTTATGCTGAGTTGCTGAAAGTCAAACATCCCTGTGTTCTCCTAAATCACAGTTTAATACGTGGAAGCATGCGCATGATTTGTAACATCACAAGTAGGCCTAGTTTGTAGCAATTCAATACTTAAACTCAAAATCTCCAGTGCACAGCTACGGACAATAGACTTCTCTGTGAGACATCTTTTGTCCAGTTTAACTCTTCAAACGAATAATATTGTTTTTTTTTTCTTT
>JAQNCA010000002.1:12607911-12618056 GCA_029783725.1 Acanthurus tractus | reverse complement strand
AGAGGAGAGGAGAGGAGAGGAGAGGAGAGGAGAGGAGAGGAGAGGAGAGGAGAGGAGAGGAGAGGAGAGGAGAGAGGAAAAAGAGATTTTGCATGAATCCAGGGGAAAGCTCCCGGTCTTACATGAGTGCTGGCTAGAAGCAGAAGAACCCACAGTACTGTACCAGTATGCGGGCGTGTACACACCAGTGCTGCAGTCAGGGCATCAATTTTGTATAGGAAATGGCTGTTGAGGCAGCGCAGCAACGTCAGCTATGAAGCACTTAGGCTGAGCGCGCCACCCTCTCTCTCCCCTCGGTAACCACAGGCTGAGGGGAGGAGGGTTCTGCCTCTCTCTGTGCAATGGGGGAGAAGAGAGCGCTGGCAGCTCAGTCATGTCTGCCTCCGACTCGAGCGCTACAGGACTCATCTGTAACAAGGTATGCTGTTGATGCTCCCCTTTTTGTTAAATCACTCTGCATGCAAACTCGGTCTCTTCGTCCATGAGTCCCCACCCCACCCCACCCCACCCCCGTCTGCCTGCACTGAGACCATCTTCTTCTTTCTGTTTTTGTCTTCTCCCCTCCCCTCTCACTCTTGCCTCAGCAGAAGTCTATTCTGGTTCACTCACTTTGCCAGCATCCCCCCACTTCTCTTCTCTTCTCTTCCTTTCCTCCTTCTCCACATTTTCTTCATCCATACTGTGCTGTTCACATGCAGTTGTCTTTCTGTCTCAACTGTAGGACACTTGCAGCTCTGCATTGAACTTTTAGGCCCATCTGTTGAATGTTATGGATTTTGACTGTTTGCCCTATTTTGTTTCCTTTTATAAAACTGTTCCTTTATCTTTAAATGTTGTAGCTGAGTCACTTGTGGCTTCATTTGCCAAGTCAGTTTCATTATGCTACTTGAGGTGTGCAACAGTGACTAGGAGTCAATTATGAATTTTCAAAAAATTTAAGAAATCTCTTTGTTGTGCACTTCAAGTGCAAGCAGGGTGTCATATCCACAGTAAAGGGAAATTATTTCAAAGTTGGAGTCAAGAGGAAACTTGAACTTAAATGACTAACCGAAGGTACCCTCTTTATTTGATTTAATCAGATAAACTCTGAAATATATTTTTAGCACAGGATGAGGACTATGGATTTTGTTCTAAAACTCTTAACATCTGAAGCACGTTTGAAAGGAATCTCTTAACAGACAGCATTTAGAGGAGGAAAGTTTTTTATAACAGTTTAATACTAAATATATGCTTTTGGTTGCTTCATTCATGCACATGGAGAGAACCAAAAAGTAGAGAGTCTGACATCTGTCTGACTTTGAATAGCTTTGAACAGCAATAAGGATGTGTCAGGGTTACAAGTTGATGATGTTTGTCAAAGCTACTTGGTAGCTGGCTGTAATATGTTGATATCAGGAACATATCACACAGTGTAAAGGCAATAGATAGGATGGGATTGGATTTAGCTTAATGTCCCTGTAGGGAAATTTGATCTTCACTCCGTCCTGCAGCCCCGACCAGAGAAAAATCATACAAACTGCGTAGTAACAGTTTGCACACGCTGATGCCCATATCCCTCTGACAGTGGTGACATATTGCACAACCCTCATGTCCAACATCACCTGTTTGGGTTGAGACTCTTAATGGATAAACTTGGGCAGAGATGAATGTTCATAGTGGTTTAGATGGCAATGAGGGACCCTGAATATTCCCTCAGAAGATAAAAGATGGAACTGAGGAGTTTAGTTGGATCAGACACTCTTTATCTGTCTGTCAGAGTATCAGCTGCTCATAGATTGTAGAACACTGTATCTCTGTAATTTTTAAAGTATTAACCAGATGATCTGGGATTCCAACTGTATGGACAAGTTACCATGCATATTCTTTCTTACAGTGTAATATTCTCTAAGGTTGCTTGAACATCTGCTTAACTTCATAGACCAAATGTAAAAACACTACATCAGCCGTTTCAGTCTGGAGCAGAGAGTGTCAACACTGGTCCTCCAGCTGTGTGAATTATCAGTATGAACCCTGAGGTTTTTACAAGAGCAGACCTGAGTGATTCATTGTGAAAAACCACTGGCCTACGATTGCCCACTGGGGGTCAAACACCATCTCAGTCTTCTTGGTTAGTGTCACACCATTTCATAAATCTCTCTGTTTCAGAGTGTTCAACTGATGATCTGCTGTCTCTGTGCATTAGGTCCAAGATGGCTGTATCATCTGCGCACTTATTGATATAATTTTCAGGGTGGATTCTCACACACACACACATTCGTTTTCAAAGCTGACGCAACCCTGAGGGGCACCAGTGTGCATTGATCCGGGTTCTGAGAGGACGTCATTAATCCTGACATACGAGGGAAGAATTGATGAGAAAAAAAACCCACCATGCTAAAATAAAAGGAAGGAAGCACTTTTCTCATGATGAGAAAGACAGAGGAAGAGGTGGAATGAGAGAATGAGAGAATCACTTTACAAGGAACAAGGTCATTTATTTGCCCTTGTGCGTAGCAAAATGAAAGTCTGTAGTCCTTCATGGTACACACATAAAACATTTACACAGAACAGAGCAGGGAAAGAAAAGACCAAATTAATACAGTTATTTTTATACAAAAAAAACAGATACTTTTATACACCCATGAAATAATAAATTAATTTTAAATCTGTGTCTGTGAGAATGTAAACAGCAGCAACAAGATAGTAATGATAATTTGGTCAACAATCTTCAAAATATCAGTTGACATTAGGAAAACACTGTCTATCAACATTGACTCGTTTGAATCTTTACTGATCAGACCTCCTCTCCTCCTGCTGGAGTCCTGCCCTCATGAGATCACATAACACTCCCTAAATCTTAACTTTACATCTTCTCGTCATTAAACCTTCCATCCAAAAAATGATCTGCAAATTTGCAGTCACTCTTTGACTGTTACTCTTTGACTCTTGATCACTGAAAGCTGAGATAGTAAATCTATAAAAGTGTTTTTCAACATCTGGAATAAAGTTGTTAGTAGATGGGCAAGAGGATTCATTCAGTCATTGTGTGAATTGGCTTTATTGTAATCAGACAATGCAGTAAAGTTTTGCCTGACAGTTTTTCCTGTTGTTGTCTGCAGCAGAGGCCATACTTTGAGATGACTAAAGTTCAGAAATGAACATTGCATGTTATCCCTATCATCCATTTCTCTGCATCTTACATAAACCAGACAGAAAAGAAAATCTGAATATTTTGCATTTGTGAAGCCTATTTAGAATCCATATTGAATTAAGTAAAGTGGTGAACTGATTTAGGACAAAATTAACAAAGAGAAAAAGACTTGCAGTCCTGTATTTCAACTTCGAGGGACTAAGGGACTTAAGGGACCAAGTCTTTGATTATTCTTATCCTATATGCATGAGAAGATATGAAAATATTAAATGTGTACTATGGCTCTGCTTCATCTATTTAAAATGATACATAATTGCCACAATATGCAAGTGCAATAAGTGTAGGTGAAGACAATGTGTCGGCATTTTGCACTGAAGAGACTGAGCCTTGCATCAGAATATCATTCCTCCTCATCCATCTGCAAAACTCTGTGTGCTTTAATTAGGTTTTGTGTCTTCTGCTGGTACGCTCTTCAGACTCTGGCAGGCTTTGATATTCAAATGATATCAACAAACTCGGCGCTGGATTCAGCTTGAGCGCCTTTTTGGGGGGGAACAGGGGAAAAGCAAAGGAGGGATGAAGGGAAAGTGGTGGGGAGGAGGGAATAGAGGAGGGAGGAGAAGACAGGTGGGGGGGAGAAAAAAAAGGGTGAGAGAAGGATGACGCTGTTTTTGAGCTATATTTGGCTGTCTAATGTGGGTGCTCCTGTCTGGTATGTGAGGAGTCTTCCAGCTCTGCACTCTGCTGGGACTACAGCCACCGGGAGAGAGCAGGATGCTGATGGAGTGAAATGTAGGATCTTGTGAAAAGAGGCTTTGTGAGAGTTTTATCAGTCTGGAGGTTTACATACGTATTATGTGTAAAGGGGCTGACAGGTTCTGTATCTGTCTGTATAATGTGCATGCTCCAGTTTTGTGTGTGTATGTGTTTAATAGACAAAACATCAATATGATGTTCTTATTTGCGGGCCAACATTAAAAGGTAAAATGTGTAACATTTTGACATTAAAGTGTCTAAAAACAACTGGACTTACTTTTTTTGTTCAGAGGTGTACTTGTGCTTGCTCAAATATTTCAAACCAATTCAGAAAAATGCAATAATTTATTCAAGGTAGTGGTGTGTATCATGAGGTCATCTGTTGCGTTAATTGACGGGAAAACACCTGGGAACACTAGATGGTAAGTCATTCCACTTTATATCCTTTGTCCACACAGACCAGTGCAGGGTCTAGAAAATAGAGAATAGACCCAAACATGAATTTTGTAGCATGTACCTATATTAGCAGAGCTCAGTCATCCACTTGTTCAGAGTCGTGTCTTAGTGTGTTTTCCTGGTTGAGATCTATGGGCTTCTGCCCACATCTGGTGTGTCTGGCTCAGTGGATAAAAGCACAACAAGTGCTGTGCTGGTAGTTGGTGTTGTTGCAGCACTCAGGCACCTGTTCCCCTGAGACCGCTGCTTTGGAAAGCTGCAGAAACCTGCTGGTCCTTGCAGGCTGGGTCACATGGCTTTAAGAAAGGACAAGCGGGTTCAGATACAGGTTGAACAAGGAGAAAGACATGGGAGACGCAGAGGGAGATACAGGTGATGTGTTTGGAGCTGCATCTGAGGTATTTTCTATAAGTTGACAGTTACTACACGATAAGTGTTTCTTATCAAAAAGCAACAGCTGCGACAAGGTGTTGGGTATTGTATTGTCCTGGATTTATCTCCCCTCTGCATAGGCTAGAACACTTATTTCTCTTCTCTCCTCTGCTCTTCTCTTTTCTTTCAGGGTTCAGCCGATTCCTACACTAGTCGACCCTCTGATTCCGACCTGTCCCTGGAGGAGGACCAGGAGGCGTCTCGGCGTGAAGCCGAGCGCCAGGCTCAGCTGCAGCTAGAGAGAGCCAAGGTGAGAGCCCAGAGGTCAAAGGCTAATACTTGTCTTTAAATTCTCCCACAGATCCTGAGGAACAGCATGTGAACAGCTGAATAATGCTAACACTTTAAAGCTTTTCAGTAGACTGTTTTTATCTTTGATTCAAAAAGGGCTATACAACCAAATTAATCTTCAGACTACAGTGTAAAGACAGTGAAAATAGATATTTTAATTGATCTGATTAATAGGGTTTTTTTTGTTTTTTTCATAAAATTTAACAGTCTAAACCAGTAGCATTTGCAGTAAAAACCAATGTAAGTTACTGCGGGGCCCTCGATGAAGATTGTCCAGTCCAAGGTGCCGCTATCAACTTTGAAACCAAAGACTTTCTGCACATAAAAGAGGTGCGAGGCCTTCAGCATTTAGAATATTACATTATTGCAAATAGTGCAAGTTAAAGTTTAATTTCTGAGTCATAAAAATGGGTTTTATTGCCGTGCAGAAATACAACAATGATTGGTGGATTGGTCGGCTGGTGAAGGAAGGGGCAGACATCACTTTCATCCCGAGCCCAGTGAAACTGGAGGCCATGAGGATAAAACAAGAGCAGAAAGCAGCAGCAAGGTCCGAGGTCACACAGCTCTGAGAAATCTCGGTGTCACTCCTTTTCTCTGCATCTCTGTCTTTCTGTTTCTCTGTTGCCCTAATTCCACTAGCTTCCTGTCTGACAAAGTCTTTGAAAACTTCTTTTTTAGAACTAGTTCTTGAGCACATGTTGCTCCGTTATGTGAGTCCCTCTTTCTAAATTGCCTCCTGAGGGGATTCACGCATAATGAAGCTTTGCATTATGTTGCTCCACAGGAAAGGAGCAAACACCTCATCCGGAGGCTGGAGGTCCACCCCGCCATCTGCAGGTAAGTGAGACTGCAGGAGTCCTCCTACTGTGTCTGTCTGCTCTGCCTCTACTGGGACTGCATGCTCTCACATTGATAGATCTGCATGCAGGCCTATTCCTGAGCTAAAATTTCCCCTTTGGTTGTAGTAGCCTATGAGTTTGGAAACATTCTTTTGCATAAAACTAACAAAATTTATTATGTGAAATAATCATTACTATATTTATTGCCAGAGCCTTCTTAATAGCTTGTCTGCTTCTTGGCTAATATTTGTTCTGTTTATTCTGAAAGCTAAACAGAAGCAGAAACAGGTATGTCTGTGCCTCCTCCTCTGAATATTCTCTTTACATTCCAACACTCTTAATTATACTACCACACTTAATACATTTCAGTGCATTTTTATGGCTATGGACGTTGCTAGTGGCATGCAGAGTGCATACTTATGACTTTCTGAGTGTGTTAGCCAAATGTATATAAATAAATATATATATGTGAGTTAATTCAGTAAGTTCATGTGAACATGTTGTATATTTTCATCCTCCAAACCTTGTCTGTGTTTGTGGCCTGTTCAGACTGAACATGTTCCTCCATATGATGTGGTCCCCTCCATGCGGCCAGTGGTGCTGGTGGGCCCCTCGTTGAAAGGCTATGAGGTGAGATGAATGTTATTGCTGCTTTTCACTTGGATACTGTAGTCTGATTATTCTCAGATAAAAGAATGTTCATATCGTAAACCATTTCCTACCCACTTCACTGATTTCTTTTAGCCATACGAGCATTTTAGGGAAGACGGTGCCAGTCAGTTGATGACTCTAAAACCTTAGCCCTGACTTTAGTACGTCAATAGGAATTTGTTGAATTGACTCAAAATTTCATCAAGAGCTTCATGTTCCACTTAGGACTAAATGTAGTCATTTTGGTAATTCTCAGACTTTTATCTAGAACAATCATCAGGTCAGGGATGACATATTTTTGTAGTCCAACCTGCTAGCTAGCATTGTCCCAGTTCCATTAACAAAAACCCAAAGCAATTTTTCAATTGTATTCTCAGTAGACCTAAAAGGGTACTGATATATTTTATGATGTAGAATAAAAAAGTGAAAGTCTCCTAGGCGTGTGTTAATCACAGACCTTTTCTCAGGCATCTTACAGAAAACCTATTGAATAAATCCACTGACTCTGAGATGATGGAACAATAACAATGCTTACTCTTTTTAGGGCTCTATAAATGATTCCTGCAGCATGCTATACCTGCAAAGTATCATCAGTCCCGTCAGTCTTAGCTTAACTTTTTGTTTAAGGCTAGTTTTCAAATGTTAGCGTGCTAAAATGCTGGACTAAGATGTAGAACAGGGTAAACACTATACCTGCAAAATGTCAACATGTTAGGACTGTTATTGTGATCATGACAATACTAATTTAGCATTTTGCTGTTCTTAGTATTTGGCTCAAAGCACTGCTGTGTGTAAGGATAGTCTCAAAGAGCTGCTTGCTAGTATGACAAAAATATCACTACTCCTATGAAATGTTGTTTGATGATGGGTATTTATCATTCAATCATATCATTGAAACAGATTTTTTTCACTAAAATAAAAATAACAGCAAATTAATCAGTGATGAAAATGTAAACTGTAAATACCAGTTGTAGATGCAACATGTTGGAGCATTTTGAGTTCAGTCTCTGGTTCTTTTCATTTCTGGTCTGCCATGTTTGTTCCACTTTAATCTGGAATGCGTTTTCTGGTCCAGTATGGACTTGCCTGGGTTTATCCAAAGGGATTGCCTCCATTATCCCATTAACGCTGATACTAAACACCACAGTCATATCCTAATGAAATTATAGCACATCTTAGATCCATTTTGAGTCATACAGAACTACGTGTATTCCTGTACATGATATTCTCCTGTACTACTGTCTGCAATCCACATGGGATGAGATCAATAAAAACACATTGCAATTTAACTTGATTAATCAAAGAATATATCAATTTCAAATGAATCAGCGGATGAATATGCTGAAATATGAGGCATGTAATTAAACAGAATGTCTCTGTGCTTCAACATTTTCTCTCTGCCTCGCTGTCTCTTGTGTGACTGCGCAGGCTGTGTGCCAAGCCGTTTGTTTTGTGAGCGTGTGAAATATTTATGCATCGCTCTGGTGATGTGCTTTGGGGATGCTCCAGTGGTGAACGCCAGCCTGCCTCCTTCTCTCTTCCCCTCTTGTCTCTTCTTCCCTGCATTGTCTCTCATTCCGCATTACATTCGGTTTCTCGCCATTGTTCTACGACATTGCCTTCCTCTTTCTCTCTCATGCGCTCTTGCTGTTTCTCATTGCTCTCTTACATCATGGAAGAGCAACAGCACTCTGCACTTCATCCCCTATGGTGAAGGCCATCCATTTTTCAGGACTGTTTGAAAATAGACTGCTTGACTTCACAACGTACATGCAAACACACACCATCGAGCTTTATTTTATCCTTCAAGATCCACCGCCGTTGTTTAAAGACATGATACAAACTCTGAACAATAATTTTGTATGATATGGTTTTTCAATCCAAAAGTTTACATATTGCTTATTTCAGAAAGATACAAGATGTCACAAGAAGTTTCCACATCACACATGTGTGAGTTGACATACTGAACCATGACTGACTCCAAGCATGCTGGAGGATCACAAATTCCTGCTTATACACGCCTTTTAAACTCGGTTTTAAAGGTCGGGTTCATCCTGAGCTATTGTAGAGACATCATGGTGGACTATGTGGGAAAGGGCCACCCTCCACTGTAGATTGAAAAAAGGCTCATTATTAGGCAATGAAAACGCAAAGTCTCAATGTCAGGTAATAAATAGAAATCTAATTTTCAATATAATTCAGTTACTCTACAAAAAGGCAACATCTCCACTCACCTTATTAAGTAGGCTATTTATAATCAGTGTATAAATGTTTGAAAGGCTTTTCATGACACCGTAATGTTACTGTAAGAAGATCTGAGTTTGTGTACTTTTCAAAGGCTAAAACTCATTCTGTGGGCAGCCATAAGAAGATTCTGGTGTGTACTGACCAAAAATATTAATGAAATACAGTACATCATCAAACTCAGCTCTTATAACATAGAATATGTTTTAATAAGGACAGGAATCAATCGTTAAATAATTTACTTAATGTTTACATATGAATGCTGCAGTTTCAAAGGATCCCTAAACCAAAGTGCAACATTGATCAAAAGTGAGTAAACATAGAAGTAATAAGAGAGGGCTAAGCATGCGTGTGTGTGTGTGTGTGTGTGTGTGTATAGGTATATATTTTTTATATATTAACTTCTATTTCTTCTATTTCTTCTCTAACTCCTCCTATCTGTCTTTAGGTGACAGACATGATGCAGAAAGCCTTGTTTGACTTCCTGAAACACAGATTTGATGGCAGGTGGGTACAGCAGTCTGTGTCGCTCTCTGCAGCTGCAGCTCTCATACAGTAACGCTGTGACCGAGCTCCGGAGCTGTCCGTGGGATTCAGCCTATCATGTTTCATGGTCGATAGGACACATGACGATGATGATTTATTTTTAGTAGCGAGAGAGTGCAAGTTCATCTCATCCTCTTGAAATGGAACAGTTGTGGATGTGATGTGATAAGACGCTTCTTTCATAGGATCTCTATTACACGGGTGACTGCTGATCTGTCTCTGGCGAAGCGCTCGGTGCTGAACAAGAAGGCCATAATGGAGAGATCCAACACACGCTCCAGTCTGGGTTAGTCACAAGAAAGTTGTCTTTGATCTTTTTTTGGATAAATAAAGAAAGAAGAGTACCTGCTAAGAATAGATGCCTCTTCTTCTTCATTTAAAGTCGTGTGTGTGTGTCAACTCCCTGTCTTTCTGTGTTTTGTTGACAGCTGAGGTTCAGAGTGAGATAGAGAGGATCTTTGAGCTGGCCAAGTCTCTTCAGCTGGTCGTCCTGGATGCAGACACCATCAACCACCCAGCGCAGCTCCTCAAAACTTCTCTGGCTCCCATCATTGTCTACGTCAAAGTCTCCTCACCCAAAGTAAAGCAAAGCCCGCATAAACATTACAGTTCATCCATGACTAATGATGATTTTGTTTATGCAGATGTGATTTTAATAGAAAATAGAACTGAAACAGTGGAATAATCCATTCTAGAGGACAGAAAAATAAATTAGCAAAGATTTTATGAAATTATTAGTTAATCTGTTATTTTTATACAACTAAAGAGTTAAATACTTGTTGGTTTTAGCTTCTCTG
>JAQNCA010000002.1:12592224-12602880 GCA_029783725.1 Acanthurus tractus | reverse complement strand
ATGTTACATAATGCACCTTTAAAGGGTTATTTCAAACTTACCACAATCTATAAAATCAACACACTCGACTTCACTCTTGTGGGATGAATTTAGGTTTAGTTTTATCTTACCAGGTTTTTGTTCTCTGTTTTTTCTGTCACTCAAAACCTGTTAACAATTTTCATTCAAAATTTTTTCCACAAAAACAACCCTCATAAAACCTGATACATGGTTATATAAAAAAAACATTTTTTATATATAACCAGAAGTTTTCACAGTTTTCTATGAAAATTATGCAGGACTGTAATTTTAAAAGTAAACAGTGACACCTTTCTGAAAACACACTGACACACCGGTAAGAAGCATACATGCATAATTAACTACAAAGACAGATGAAATATATACCACATGTTGGCATGTCAGGATAAAGACAAACATATTGTAATTATTGTTTTTTGTAATTAGGTTGAATTGAATTAACAGTTTTCTTATTACTGTCTCACTAAAGGTGTGTACTTTTGATCTTCTGCTTTGTTTTCAGTTTGGTATAGTTTCAGTGGAGTTAAATCTTTAAGTTGAACCATGAAATGATTTTTTGGTCGACAGTGTGCTTCAGTCCTTGTAGCAAAAGTGTTCTGTTTCAACATGACAGTGATCTTTTCCACAAAGCCCGAAGATCTTGACTTGCCTGCTCAGAGCCCTGACCTCAACCCCAAGGACCTTCGGAATGAACTGTGGCTCTAAGTGTGAGTCAGACCCAACATCACAGCACAACCTGA
Source organism: Acanthurus tractus (assembly GCA_029783725.1). Classification (NCBI taxonomy): domain Eukaryota; kingdom Metazoa; phylum Chordata; class Actinopteri; order Acanthuriformes; family Acanthuridae; genus Acanthurus; species Acanthurus tractus. The sequence goes on along the minus strand of JAQNCA010000002.1, from coordinate 12,602,122 downwards.
CTCAGGCTCTAGAGACTGAATGTGACCAAAATCCCTGCAGCCAGGCTAAAAAACCCTGTTAAAATCCTTTGGGGGAGAGAAGAGGCTGCACTTATGCTATCGTTTTGGTTTTGGAATGATGGGTGTGATGTTTTGTGTGTCTACATACTTTTGGTCACAGCAGAGCTGAGATGGGATTTGGTTTTGGCTTCTGCACAACAGTATCTTAGAAAACACATCCCTTCACTCAAATTTTTATAAGATCAGGAGAAGTCAGAGATTTCATAACCATGACATCACAAGAACTGGAGGCTTGTTACATATTCAAAGACTCTTCAATCTGCACATGCATGCTGTTTTTGATGAGCTACAGCACACAAATCTGTTCAAATCATTCATAACTGCACCCATATGCCACTCATTCAGATTCGCCTACTATTTCCAAATGCGAGCCATTTTTTACAGCCTCTATCTGGACGTTATCATCGTTTACCATCTGTCCTGCGCTTGCAATGCCACGTTTCATCCACTGGTGGCCTCATTTCACCTGCCTACTCGCTTGCTTATCTAACATGTCTGTCTGGACTGTTGCTCCATGTGTTAGTCTAGATTATCACGTGGGAAAGTCATGCTCAAAATCCTGGGTTACAACACCATCTGCTGATGAGTTTGTGGCAGGAAAATAAGGAGGTCTCCCACTTCACGTTTCTTACCGTCTGTGAATCTTGTGAAAAAGATAGTGACTCAGCTTTTGTCTGTTTTCCTGTTTGAGCCTGTGTGTAGACTGCTGCCACTCGCTCATTGTGTTGATGATAATTACCAACGCTGTCACCAATTACATCGAGGTGTGATGATTTAAGGTGTCAAAGCTTCTCCTGCCAGTAGTCAGCCTTTCCTTTCCAGCCTCTTCCTACTCATCCTCTAGTATCAGCCATATTGGAAGGTGTCACTTTATGCCTGATGATTATTCACAGCCACCTGTCTCTCTCTGCAGTGGTTACAGAGGCGTTCGTAGATGCATGGAGGTTTGTTTCAAAGGGTTAGAGAGAGTTCATAGTGTGCAACTTTTCTTCTTAACTGTGTTTCTCCTCCTGTCTGCACCACTGCATTTAAGCTTTATTCTCTACCAATCAGCAGCTCAAAACAAAAATCTAGGCCCTGCACACATGAAGCCACAGTGAGTCACGTCTCTCTTTAATACATGCATTGCCTTTTATGTGCACGTACTTATATCGCACTAAGGCAGACTGCATTATATAAAATGCCAGTATACTTCAGTCCTGTTTTTCCCCACATACTTAAATTATTGAAGGTTTAAAAAATAGATTTCATCATTACTGTCAACGTTTAAAGATCTTTATGCATCCTGAGAATAAGTATTCTAGTATTATTGTATTACCTCATTGGAATCATGTTTTATTTGCTGATATGGGGAAATTGTTCCAACAAGTCTTAGTCAGTCTTAGTTTGCAAAATAGAAGTAGCATATTTTCAAAACTTATAGATACAATTTATATGTTAACAAAAAAGTCCTGTAATTGAAGGCAATGTAACTTTATTTGCTATGTTTATTATTGTGATATTAGGTAATTAGACAAGTGAGTGACAAGTGCTTTTGTTCCACCTCCTGCCAAATAAATATTTTGATCATGGGGGGGGTATTTTAAAACTCTGGTTTTATTTTATTTATATAAAATTAAATTGCTGCAAATTTCCTTTTCTTTTTTTGCACCACTGATTATAAGCTGAGTATTATTTTATCACATTCACCTGAAAGATAATTGTAAAATCACAAGAAATCCCATTGACATAGAGAGAAAATGCAATTTAATCACATGTTATTCATGTTGATGTAAATAAAAGGGTAGCAGCGATACAAAACATTTTCTCCCTGGCATTCAGACACACACACAAACACACACACACACACACACACACACACACACACACACACACACACACACACACACCAGTCAGAGCTGTATATGATATCAACAAGACGTATTGGGCTGTAAAACACAGATAGATCCAAGTGTGTGGGATGAATGATACGGGCTGTTTGTGAACAAAGGCAAATTACTTTGACCCACTGGGGCAAAACCTTGAAGGTCTCTGATTGAGACCATTGAGTAAATTAGCCAGCATGCTGCCAGACACAAGAGAAGGCCGTTAATTGACTTTTATCTTTTAATTCTCATTTTCCTTACAATGGCATGCTGCTTCCATACAGTAATAACCTTCAAGGTGTGAAAGTCAGCGTTTGTGTGTCTCCAGGGGTTTGGCAAGCACAAGTGAGAAGAAAGACCTCTGACTTGACCCTGTGAGCCACAGATAGCTGGTCACCTATCAGGGGGCCTCACGCCATCCCACCACAAGTCAACATGGTGGTATTACATGAGCACCACACTGACATGAGACAGATTGCCCTTGATCAGCAAACATTCACCAAAACAACAAAATCTCTCTATATTTAAATGCTGTAACCAATGAGAAATTATATATTTTATAAGAAATCCACCACCTATGAAAACTCAAACACAAGAGTTGGACATACAGCTCACTGCTGAATGTGAGTCATTGAGGTGTGGGAGAGAATTGTTTCAAAGAAGCCGAGTTTTTTACACAAAATTGACTTGACTCTGTGGTGCGAGTTAAACTTAACTAATTAATCCATTGTGGATTGGTCTTTCAATCCCATTGTCCCAAGCTAGTGGTATGCTATTGATCCAGCCAGTCAAATCAATCTAATCAATCAATTTGCAGCAGGGCAAGTGAGAGAACCCACAGGTGACAAAACAGACATCTGCGGTGACTGACTGCTGTCTTTTACTTGGCCTGAAATCTCACGTTAAAACTATTTTTCTTTGAATGATTTGAGGATCAGAAACTACTTGCTCACAATAATGTGTGCTTATTTTGCAGGGAAACATAAGTGGGTTTATATCTATGAAACTCCTCTTACCATGTCAAAGTAATCTGAGCAAAATCTCCAAAGAAATCCCTGCTTAGAACGCAGCTGTTCCATCATCTTTGACAAAATAACTTGTTTTTTGCTTTCTGAGAACACCAACATGAGTGCAGTGGAGGGATGTTAGAAAGCCTGTGGAACGGCGAGCTCCCATTGGCTGCTGCGCGCCTGTATAAAGAGCCGCAGTGGCAAATTCAATCAGATCAACTGCGAGCATCCTCAGATAACCAGGCGTCGGGACGCGCGATCACACAAGGACGATTTCTAAGCTGTTCTGCCGCTTGCTTTTGACATTTTTAAGAAAAACAAAGACACGGGACCCTCACTAGCATCATGAAGGAAAGGAGAAATACACAGCCGCTGGTGGTGAGATGTAAACTGGTTCTTGTTGGAGACGTTCAATGCGGAAAAACGGCGATGTTGCAAGTCCTGGCGAAGGATTGTTATCCAGAGGTATGTTCTAATGTGGCCAATGTTTGTTAGAAAAATCAACAGTAAGTATATGGATGTAAAGATGTTTATTGATTTGTTTATATTAAGATTGTTAAGTTTTCCTTAAATGATTCAGTGTGGCTGAGGAAAACGGTGCGTCTGTTGCAGTCACAGTAATAATGCGCATTTTCCCATATATTTGTCCTCTTGCATTATTTTGTACGCATTGACCGTGAATGCCGCTTTTAAACGCTTGAGCTTTCTTTTGAAGGCATGGCTGTTTTAGTAAATGTACGCATTTTTGATTGCTTCAGGTTTTATTGGCCCATGCAACATATTTCCTGTAGCCGCAGTGATTCACGTGATTGATTGACTGATTGATTTCGAAATTCCTTCAAAGTGGCGCAAATTTTAGTAGGCATATGATTTGATTTACCCCCCTCAGTGCGTGTTTTCGTGTTGCAGTAATTAGCTTGATAGATTTCATTACCTGTGGCTGAGTGACTGACGCCTCCCAACTAATGGCACCGTGTTGCTAATTGCTCCCCAGACCTACGTGCCCACGGTGTTTGAAAACTACACAGCCTGTCTGGAGCTGGAGGAGCAGCGGGTGGAGCTCAGTCTGTGGGACACTTCAGGTAAGGACTCACATTTTTATCTGTCTGCTCGGCCTCTCGTGGCCCGCTATTCTACCTGCAGCAGTAACGCAGACTTGGATATGAGGCAATGCGATGTGAATGTAATGAGCGTCTGTCTCCGTTGCGCCTTTCCTCGCAGATATCCCTCTTTTGGGAATTGTTATGACCCTGTCTGTCTTGGAATTGGGGAGAAAAAAGAAAGTGGTGTTTAATGACTTAACCCTTTGAGATTCACAGTCAGGCTTTATTCTTTATGCTTTGGTGCGAGGGCACATAAAATATGCACTTGTTGAGCTGCGGAGCCTCACTCGTCTTTCAAATCCCTGAATTGCAGCCGATTAAAATTCCTCTCATATCCCGTTTTTTGCATGTGGCAGGGTGACGGCTTGTCAGATCCTCAAGTGCGTTTCTCTCATTGGAAACTATGCAGGGAGACAGTGATTATTCCGCGTGACTTGTTTTTGCTGCTGACTTTGTGCATCATATGTTCGTTTTTATACTAAGCGTGAAAAACAGGGTCACTGTGTCAGTGTGGATCTCCTCGGGGATCTGCTGTTAGGAGTGTTGACCTGGATATTGTGAGCACGGGTCCGCAGCACCTGTTTGATCCCCTCCACGAGCACCGCACAATGGTTCCTCTCTCCAGCCTACATCCCATAGTCTCCATTCACAGTCGTGCTGAATGTATCTGCAGCCCCACTAGGTCACCATAGCTGAGCAAGTTGGCGTGTGTGTGTGTGTTTTGTTTCTATGTACAACAAATCCTTTATGTAACAGACCCACTTGTATGAGATGATGCAGTATTCAATGTGCTCTTTTCCCAATCATACAAGAGCAGTAAGAGTAAAAAAAAAAAAAAAAGTGAATGTAATTCCCTCCCCAGACCAAATCCTGCTTTTTAATCCCAGACTGTGGACCTCTGGTCTGGCCAGCAGGAGTGGGCCTGGTGCCGGAGGATGATGGGTTCACAGAGAGACATCCTGTTGAGCAGGAAGGTTTTCTGGAGCAGACAGACACGAGGCAGCTCAGAAACTCTGGTGACCTGCATTTGCCTCCATATGCTGCTTCGAGTCACCCACTCAAACAGCATGATGTAGGGGATTAAGACTCTGAATAGGACCAGTGGGCCACCCCTTTTGACTGACCCACTGAGCTTGAGATGCTTTCTTTCTTTCTTTCTTTCTTTCTTTCTTTCTTTCTTTCTTTCTTTCTTTCTTTCTTTCTTTCTTTCTTTCTCCATAATTTCACTTGTTTATACAGTTTTTATGTTCTCATTTTACACATTTTCTTTAGACTCTTTTCATTCTTTCATTCCGCAACTTGATTCCTCTCTCTATTGATCCCAAAATAGCAAAACTGCATTAATTAGTTTCTGGCTGATTTTTATTCCATGAAAAAAATAGATACTCAGTAACAAACACATATCATGCAGTCACAGTATGAGACAGAGAATGTACATACTTTTTCAAATTAAAACTTAAAAATAAAAAATTAAATTGGCCACATGAGGTGTGACAGGATTTTTTTTCTGTCTCTTGCTCCACCAAGAGGATGACTTAATTCACCTGCTCCTCCCCGTCATTTGTAATAGATGCCTCTCATGTATCTCATGTCAGACTCCTGGTGATCGACAACAGCCGCAGGGGCTATTTGTTGGTCACACCATGCAGTTTCTTCTTCCTACTGTAATTTGCTCTAATTGCGTGGAGTTGTGCTGCTGCGGCCCCTCCACGCAGAGTGGGTCTCCTCATTATCCCAACTCCCCTTCATTGATTGGACTGACCTCATCACCGGCTCCACATGGCAGGCAGCTCCTTCTCCCGGCACCGCCATGGATTTATAGACCAAAATCAATCCACTGGGTTTAATCAGTCCAGTCAGACGTGTGTGTGTGTGTGTGTGTGTCATGTAGTGAATTATGAACCTTGTTATGGTGTTTGTGGGTAATGTATTTCAGGTTGAATAGTTTTCATGATGAAGCCTTTGAGTTTTAGAGGATACTGTATATATTATAATATAAATAGTCTTGTATGATTAATGAAGGAGATGGACACAAAATGAACCCAATATCCATTCGAGCTGATGAAACAATCTCTATAGTTGTATTAGAAGAATTACAGAGAGGCATTGTTAAAGGTGTAGGAGTTAGTGACACCTAGTGTTGAGGTTTATTTGGTGTGTATGGCTTGTCTCACTCTCTCATTTCAGTGCATTTAGGCGTGCTCATATTTACTGAAAAACTTATAAAGTCAGATTCTCCGCTTAAAGCTAATGTTTGGATTCCCCATCCAGGATTTCTGTAAAAACATGGCCGTGCAAAACCCAAGACAACTCGCTCCCTCTGTACATGTAAAAGAGTCATTCTAAGTTAGCAAAATCATAATGATTCTTATTTTTATGTGATTGTACACTTATGAGATCATGCTTATAGCATATTTTTTCATTTCTGCTATATTCTTTCAGTAGCTCCTCATTAATATTACATACAAGAGCTTTTTTTTTTTTTTTTTTTTAAGGATATTTTTTGGGGTTTTTTCGCCTGTATTGGACAGGACAGAGTTGAAAGGGGGGGTTAGAGGGGGTAGAAATGCGGTAATGGTCGGAGCCGGAATTGATCTCGCGACCGCCGCTTGGAGGACTAAACCTTCCATATATGGGCCATGTTCGCTACCGAGTGAGCTAAACAGCGGCCCACAAGAGCTTTAATAGACAACAACATTTTATGTCATTCCTACAGGCCACTTAGCTTTCTGTCATTTCTGTGGTTCAGTCTGTTTTAAGGCTGCAACTAATATTTTTTAGTTTAAAGTTAATCAGTCCATCATCTTATAATCAACAAATCCATCTTATAATCAACAAATTAACTGTGTGATCCATCTGTAAAGTCAGAGGACAGTAGAAAGTTAATATCTGCCATTTCATTTTTTGTCTAATCATAGTCAACAGTCAATATTCTACATTTAATTTAAAATGACATTAAACAGAGAAAGGCAGGACATTCTTCATTTGTAAAGCTGACACTGGTCAATATCTATTTTTCCATTGTAAATGACTAAAATGACATAAGATTATGGTTTAATTATAATAAAGGATAAACTATCATCTAAATGTGATGGACCTCTAGACATTCTAACAGAAGATTTTCAACTCTGAAACTCTGACTTGAACTTTGTGAAATAACACCGGCAAAACACGCTTTAAATTCACTGCACATCACAGCTTTGGCTTAAATTTTTTAAACAATCTGTTTTTTGACTCAGCTTCAAAACGCTGGGTGTGATAAGCTTTGACAGTGTCAAGTTACAAAGTAAAGCTTGTTAGCAGCTCAGACGTGGTGATGCTCAGGAACAAAGAGCCATCCTCTCTCTCTGCAGGGGGCTTTGGTGGTGATTCTGACTGACTTTGGCATGTGAAACCAGGGAACAACTGTCTGACGCAATGTAGTGTGTTTTTTGGCCTGGCTGTGAAGTCCGTAGTTATCAGCTGCAGCAGCAGCAGCAGCAGCAGCACAGCTCCCAGCCGGCTGAGTGTGGGTGGAGGGGCCGAGCTAGTCTCATCCCCAAATCTGTGAGTCATCCCATCACTGGATCATTAATCTGTCTGACCCCTGCATTTTCACTACAGGAGAGGAGTGCGCTAATGATGAAGATGGACTCTGTTGCCCAGTCGATATAGCACACATGGACAAAAATACGGTCCCAGTCTCACTCATGCACGTACAGAAATAGCAGATTGTCCCCTCCCCCACCTGTATGCTCAAACACAGGGCCCGTCGTCTCGGCCTGTGAAGCCTACGTCTGCTCTGGCCCAATTTCCACCCCGACACGTAGCTCTGGGCACCGCACCATCAAGACGGATGGAGTTGAGCTCAGCCGCAGGAATTTGCTCTTTCTTCTCCTTCCATTCCCCAGTTAGTCAGCCTCTCTCTCCATGTTTCATGCCTCAGAAACTCTCCATCTGTTGTACAGGCATGCTTTTCAGAAAAAGGAAGAAATGGGACATTTGGAGCAAGCTCAGGCTCAGGCATGTGTATTGATCTGACTACCCGAGCCTTTCTGTGGGTTGTAGCAAAGGAGAGAAGGAGGGAAGAGGGGTAAAGAGACAGAGACTGGTACTCTGTGATATCAGACTGCAGGGGGTGAAGGATTAATGGCATAGGAGGGCTCTTTGTGATCTGCCTCAGTCGGCGACACTCCTGCTTTCCCTCCTCTCTTCCTCCTGGCTTTTCCTTGCCACAATAGAAACAGCTATTTCTTCCAGGATTAGAAACTAGGTCCTGGAGTGTCAGGAGAGTGCTGCCAAGGCTGCTCCTGTACCCAACCAACATGCTGTGGAGCTCCAAACACTAATATTTACACATTCATATCCTTTTTTTATTTATTCCCCCCGCCTACTGAAATGTTCGTCTAAAATCAAAGATGGAATCGATTTCTGTGGCGAAAAAAAAACACATCCTAGACGTCCCCTCCATCTCCCTTCCCCCCTTGGCAGGGTAACTAATTTGTCAGCTTTAATTGCATAGGCTCTTGGACCCCCTGTGCAGCTCTCCATTGATTGCTGCATTTAGATCAGTGGCCATTTAATGCAGAATCACACCCAGTTTCTCGGCTGTGTGGTAACCCCTTGTGGGAGATTGAGAAGATTTATAGTGTGCCCCTGCCTCTTGATTCTCCAATGAGATACCTCTGAGTGGCCATACACACACACCCATACACAAAATGTGTGTAAATGTGTGTGTGTGTGTGTGTGTAATGTAAACGGTGTTAGGGCAATAATGTAATTTGCATTCTGAAGGTGCCAACATCCACTCTCTTCGTAAAACCTCATTCACAGTAAATCAGTGACTATAATCAGGATGTTTTAGTTAATTAGATTTTTTAAGAGTAGAACAAAGTCCATTTTTTGGTATCTAAAGGCATAGAAACAGTTATAATACAACAGGCGTATCCCTTTGTTCCTCTGCAGAGATGTTTACCTTCTTCAGGACATTGAACCCTGAGGAGTTTCATTACAGCTTGTCATTATTCCACTCACAGCGCCCAGCAGCTGGCAAATTCAGTTTTACTCTTTGATAATGTGGAAAATCATTAAGTATTCATGAAACGGATGTATGTGCACACATCCATGTTGTGTGTGCTTTTTCATACATCTTTTTTTTTTCCTGATGCATTGTTTCCTGTGCTTTAAATCAATTAGGACGCTTGTGTAATATCGCACACTATCTACACAGACTGCTTTTGTTATCTGTAGCTATAAGAGGAACACCGGATCCCTTTTGGGATTCTCACGGAGCCTAAAGCAAACATTTTTATCCCATTGAGCTGTTCCTCTTCTGTTTCATCTGATCGCAGATTGGGTTCACCCCTGGCTGCTGCCAAATTTGAATAGCAAGTCTTTGTGTCACTGGGTGGGGTGTGAATGTTTGTGTGTGATGTACGTCTGTGGCCCCTAAACTCTGTTGCAGAGCAGAGGAATGTCCCTAATAGTGGGTGGGTGGGCAGTTTGCGGTGTAAAATGATTGATTGGCAGGTTAAGGCAGGTCTTTATGGAGAGGTGGGAGGACTGCTTGATGTAGATGGTGGATTCCAAGGCTGTTGCTGTGGTAACAGAGAGACTGGAGGTATTGCGCGCAGAGCAGAGGATTTTTGGGGGGTGGGTGGCTTACTTAAGGATTCTGAGCATGAGCGGGAGCGTCTGCATGCCCCGAGCCCCACCGTTCCACTTGCGTAATCTACTGCAAGAGAAGATCAATGAGGATTTAGTGCTCGATTGTCATCTCCTCTCCCTCTGAAATGCCAGCGGAGGATATAGGAGCAGGGAAAGGGACAGCAGAGGGAGGCTCAGCAGGAGAAGCAATGCCGATTGCACATAATCCCGGCAG
>JAQNCA010000002.1:12575470-12585527 GCA_029783725.1 Acanthurus tractus | reverse complement strand
TTGGGCTCTGACTGGTGCTAATGAGCTCTGATGACACTGTGCAGTGAATGATGTCTGCCAGGTAAAGGGACTTTAACCTTATTGAACCACAATATAAAGGAGCAATAAGAAACTTTTTCAAGTTAACTGGTTGCAATCTGAACAGCTATGTTTGTTTTGCATTGTAAAGTTAACATGTCGGCATGTTACAGAGGGCTATTGAATACATTTATTACTGCTATAACTGAGGGCATAGTAGAAAAACATGACTGTCACTTTTCATGTTAATATGATGACAGCTGCTTATTTACATAAAAAAGGAGCAACATTTGATGTTATTTTAAGTTGCTTTGCCTCTATTTGATTTGATTTGAAGCTGAAGTGCAATGCAACTCTCCCTCAGCTCTGTTTTCTCCAGCAACTCCAGAGTGAAATATCAGGCTCCTCAGCAGCTGAATACTTCACTATATGTACCAGATAGAAATTAACTGTGTGTCTGTGCTGTATGAAGGCAGAAAAAGAAGACAGTACGTTTTTGCAACTGAAAAAACAAAAACAATGAGCATAGAAACAATGAAACACTCAGTAGAGGCCAGAGCAGCTGCAGAGTCTGTATATTCATCACAACAAGAAACTCCTTTCACATTTAATCATTCGATTACAGCTCCATTTATCACAGCAGTTTTAATGCAAAGAAATTTCCACTAATGTTTTCACCATAAGACAGTTATTTCTTTGTAATATATATTTACCTGAATCAGAACAAAATACTACCACAAGTAAATCTATCTGGGTATTTGTGTGATTTCTTGTCAGATGTTTCTGGGAGAAGCTGTGCATTTGTATGACACCAGATTACATAGTAAGGCAGACTTTTGTCCTCATGTTAAAGGACACAGTTGGTGAACTGTGAAACAAGAGCACAAACGATTTCCTCCAAATCTCATTAAAATGCATTGAAACATTAAGAAACTGCTGTGAGGACAGTGAATGTGGGCTGTCCCCAGTTCAGACCTCATACATCAAACCCTCCTCTTTTTCTCTAAAATAAACCACTCCGCTGCTAAAAACAATATGAATCATGGGATGTCAGTGGGATGTATGCTGAAGCACCTGAGGTAGAGGCTGACATTGTACACATGCAGACACACACACACTGGGTGTGAGGACATGTAAATGGGCCACATACGCTGCTAGTCGTAGTAAATTAGGCCAACATCTGGACGGGCACAGAGAGTTCAATTGCCCACTCAGCTGTGGCTTGTACCTTGAGGGCTCGGTTAAGGAGAAGTGGCATCACGGTTCAGTCCAGTGTGCTTTCATGATCCCCCCCTGCCATTTTTGTCAAGACTTTGCCATACACAGCCACCCTAAAAAAAGTTCTTTGTCTCCAACACAAACAGTGGGTCACTTTGACTAAAGATCAGTGTGTTGCCATGGACAAAAGCCAGACAGAGGGAGCATGTTAGCCACACAAAGCCAACTTAACAGGCTCTAAAACACAGTGGATTATTCCTGATTCACACAGATGAATATCTGTTTGTTAAACTCAGGCTAAATTGTTCAAAGACAAGGTAATGTATTAAAGTTTAATTCACCTCATGCTTGTTGACCATTCCTCACTTTGACAGTTAGAGACAAATAACAAAATGAAACATAGTGTTACTTTAAATGAAAATATGGCTCTCTCTGGAATGAACATTGTTGGATAAATTTTGGATTGAATAAGTACACAGATTATATTCTAGTTTACAAGCATTTGTGGCAAAAATGAAAAAGGGATACAGACAGATTAGGATGATGAGTCAGTGCTCGGGCTGTACTGGACAGTTTTTTCAGGAGGGGGTATACAAAGGGTGATCTGAGGGGAGTTTATGCAGCAGTGAGTGGACAGCCCTCAGTGCTGTTGTGTAATTTTAACATGATGTTCTGGGTCCTTAGATTACTCTCTCCAAGGACACAGCAACATAACAGCTCATTCCAGAAGTGAACTGTCACTTTCTGTTTTCTGTGTTTGTGCAGAAAGATGCAAATTTGCAGTTTTTGTCATCTTGGAGGGGAAGAAAAAAAGGTACAGCAACAATGGTGAGTATCCATCTACATGCATCTGTGCGGATCGTGCTAATGTTTGATTACTGATGAGGTGTGATGATGTGTCGAGTCCTGCAGTGTGTGCTCTCTCTCTCTCTCTCTCTCTCTCCCTCTCTATCTCACACACAGAGACACCAGTTTCTCTGCCTCTGCCGCAGTGCAGGGCAGGGCCAGAATATCCAAACCCATCAATTCCCAATTCAGTCAGTTTTGCTCTCAAAAAAAGAGGAAGGTATTGTAACAGGATTTAACGGAACAAGATCACAGTATTCCTAATATTTGTTTTAGCCTCACAAGCTTCTGCAAACAATATTTTAAAATGATGTTTAATGCACGATCTCAGATGACATATTAGACTGAGAATCAAGAGATGGATTCATTGAAATTGAAATATTCTCTTTACTGCATGCAATTATTTGACTTGTTGAAGACTGTAATAAAATCCTCACCTGACAAACACACCCTCTGTGTTGCCACTTTACACACACAGCTGTCCACCTGAGCAGATCTTGCCTCCCAGTCCTCAGGTTCACAGGGGACTGAACAGTTCCTCCACCACCCCCACCTCCCCATGTGACCCCTGACCCCAAACTCCCGTCTGTGGCTAAACTCACGGATCCCCATAGCTCTCTCTTGACCTTGCGTTTCCCTGGAAGCACCACCAATGAGCTCAGTCAAATGTGAGCAATTGTTTAATGTTCCCTGTGGCCACAGCGGAGAGAGCACATGTTGTTCCTCTGAACTCACTGTTGTCTTTTAGGGGAATTGAGAAATCTCTGCGTTGTTTTGAGGACACATCCTTATGCATTAACTGTTATGGGCCAGAAACGTGTCATGCAAATTGAGCAGATGCAGGCTGGATGAGTAATCGTTGGTTTATTCTAATCCTTATATGCTATTTGTGTGTGCAGGCATAGCCTCTGGTTTATGTGTACTAGCTCCTGTTTTCCAGCAGAGCAAATTCCCTCAGTCTTGTTTACATGACATGGCAGGTATTTGTTCGGTAGAAAATAAAAATGTGCACATTTTAGTCTTACTCATATAATCGTGGAATGGTATGTTGAGGATGCCTTGCACTTAATTTTACTGCTTTGGAAATGCTTGGATATTTTGATTTTGACCATAAAGGACTGCAAATGAAAATGCAATACATCAAACTGCAATGTCTATATTTAATATTATACATAAATGGTAAAAAAAAAAAATTGTTCAAAAAAATGATCTCTTTGTATCTGCAAGTGTGTCTGTTACTTAGGTTGTGTTTCAGTGTTTCATGCAGTGTGTATCCCAACAGTGAACACACCGATCTAAACATTCCATCCAAAACATAAACACAGCAGACAAATACAACACACACACACACACACACACACACACACACACAAACACATACACACACACACACACACACACACACACGATGTGTACATGCTCTGTGCCCTTCTTTGTGATCACTGGGCAACTGCACACAAAGGCCGAGGCGTGCTCTGCTGTGCACAATGTGACAGTGTCTGAGCACAAGGCTGTACCCTCAACACATACACGGAGACACACACAGTGGATTTGGCTACGGGCCACATCCTGCGTGTGTCTGCACTAGCCAAAATAACATGGAGACATCCAGCGCAGCTCCCATAAGCGTCGTCCCTGCAGCACCAGTGGAGACATGAGCAGGGCTCGATGCTTTGTCCTTCATGCTGATTAAAATGTTAGATTAGGTCAGCTGCAGCAGACTGAGCGCACAGCAGTGATAATTACTCCATAATTATACCTAAATACACATTGTGTCTCTTCTGTGTTCTCACCCCCATCATTTTGCTTTTTTTACTCAGTGGTCATGTGCAAAGAGCACTGGTTTAATTGCACACATCAAAGTACTGAATCCCGACCTGGCTCTTAAGCTGATGGATAAACCTGCTCTATAACTCAGAGGGAAATCATCAGAAACCATTAAAGCACCAGTGCATTCCTCCAAACAGAACATGTCTCCATCAGTGATCAGTGTGCATGTATGTGCGTGCATGTGCATGCAACTGTTATCCCTAAGATCCCCGCAGCCATGAGAGAAGTATTAGCAGTGGGGGGAAGGATGGGGACAGACAAAAGGGAGGCCGAGGCTACTGCAGACGGCACTCTGCTCTTTTTTTTTTCACCACTCCTCTTTAGGGAACCATAGCTACAGGCGGGAGCATGTGACTTTAGTGCTTTGAGGGAGTGTGAGGTGTGTGTTCGGCTTAGTCCTGGATGCACACGGGACCAAAGTGCCCTCCCACTGAGCAATAACTCTCCTGCTCTTGCCTGGGGGGGGTTGGGCGTAAAGAAATAAGATGATGGGGAGTGAGGTTGAGGGGGAGGATGTGTATGGAGATGGGAGAATATCTCAATAGCTCAATATCTTCAAGCCCCATCTCTTTTTTACTTCAAAATGAGTTGGACTTTGAAAAGAGAGAAATGCTTGATGTTTGCCCTGCCGCAACAGACCCGGACACTGGAGTGTTAAAGGAGGGTGGATGTAAGAGGAACACTGAGCCATGGAATGACATTGATCCTTAGTGACATGGGAGCTGTAAAAGCACTGAGAATACACACACTGGAGGGATGTTTTCTCATGTACATACTCAAAGGGGGAACTGAAGCATAGAGCCAATGCAGATTACATAAGCACTGCATTGGGAAGAAGTCTTTGCTGGCAGAGTTGCAGCGAAGAAGGCGAAGACCAAGCTGACAGTCAGTGAGGAAACGTATTAGAGGCTTATATGGTTACTCTGTCTGTGTAATTATTTAACTAGCATCCAGTGTACTGATCAGCAACAATTTCATTGCAGGGATATGTTGTCATGACAACAACAGGTAGCACTTCTGTGATAAAAGCATGTGTACTGAGTGATGACAGGAAGAGGCAGACATAAAAAGCCGGGATTTTCAGAGGACAGCAGAGCTGCAAAGATGCTTTTCAAAGAAAACGCATCAGTCCTGTTTTACCACCTAACTGCAGTGTGCATCTTCTGTCTTACAGTGCAACTGAAGTGTCAAGAGCCGGGTGTAGATTTAGAGCGGGAGACTCAGTCACTGACTCACAGCAGTATTTTCACCAGCACATGCAGCACAGATACGGAAGCAGCTATCAACTGTGATATATGTGAGACAGTTGATGAGATCAGGATACATGAGTCCTGCATGCAAAAGACTGGAGTGTGAATTTGTGTTAGAGATCACATGCAAGCAGAGCGTCCCTGCAGCCTGTGTTCAGGAGGGAGAAGTGCTCAGTTAGCAGACATGTCTTGCTTGTCTTCAGGCTGGACTTTGGAGGGTCATGACATTTCTAAGTGTGTCTGTGGAACTGTAGCACTCGCACCAACCTCTGCTAACATTCACTCTGCCTTTTATTAATGTATTCTAAAATTATGCAAATTAAAAATGAAAGACAAAATTAAAACTTTGCCTTGACCTCCGAAAGATTCACAGATCAGAGCAGCAGACTGAAAAAAGTGCGACATTCTTACCAAGTGGCGTGGTTCAGCAAAGCCACTTAGCAAACCTGTGGCTCACCTGCCATCATATGTCAGTTAGTGTCCATGCATAAACAATTTGACTTCACTTCCTGTCCAGGACAAATTGTGATTAAAATTTGTCCGGTGTGTCAATACACTAAGCTCAGTAAAAGCAGTTCTGGATCTGTTTCTCTAAAGATGATAAAATGAGCTGTATTGAAAGGTGTATTGTCTGCAAAGAGGGAGGTTGAAAAAAAGAAATTATTTCAGAGATTAACGACAGTGCACGTCAGCAATTCCTGGTTTGTGTTCCAATCCCATAGAGGAGGATATTTCTATCTCCTTGCAATGCTCTTTTGCCTACTTCTCCTTCACTCTCTCTCCTCATTACACAATCATACAGGCCCTGATAGGCTGCAGAAATACAGCTGGATGCTCTGTGTGGTTATGCATCATCACATTTAAAAAAGTGAGAAAGAAAAGCTCTTTGAGATAAAAGAGAAGTTTTTAATCAATGCATGGTCTAGATTCTGAAATGCATAGTCTGTTACTATGCAACACATCAGCTCCAACATGCACTATTCCCATGGAGGATTTTCATCCGCCCTCCGTCTGTGTCCTTCCTCCCTGTTTCTTCTTCCTCTTTTCTTTCACTCACATATTCCTTGGGTTTTGATTCACAGAAGCTTGCGGGGCGTCTTTGATAAGTAAATATGCTTTTTTTTCCCCCCCTCAGTTGCTATTCTTCCTGCCCTGATAACTAACTGACTGCAGAGGGCTTAGAGGCACCTTTGTGACAGGAATCAGTATGCCACACTGGCAATATTTAAATGTTCACTCTCTCCCTCTCCTCCATCTCGCTCTCTAATTACTGAGATGGGTTTTGATGTTCAAAAGCGCTCTAGTGTGAAGGCATAATGTCCACAGATCTCCACTGGTTTTTTTTTCTAATGAGGACATCAAATCTCTATATATTATGCTCTAATTGTACTTTTTTTTTGGCTGAGGACTTTGGTTAGGACTTAAACTCTGTTTGTCAATTTAGACACATTCAGCAGATATGCCATGAATGTAACTGAATTTTGAATATAAAAATTATTTTATTGTAATTTTGAGTCTCTTTAATATTTTCTTATCCTCTTGGGATTGTTAGAGCGATGCAAAATTAGCTGGTAAAGCTACTTTTTTATCTTTTTCCTACTGCACAAGATTATTGGTGTAACCTCACTAATCTTTTTATTAAAAACAGGGTACCAGTTTGATTTTAAATATGACATGTCTTATGACTCATTCTGATTTATGTATAATATGAGAACACACTGAGGTGAGAACGGCTTTTCACACAGTGTTCTCAGCTCTTGCTGTAATTACCTGACATGATCTAGCTTTCTGTTTACTCTTGTGATTCAACATCTGAACTGCTGAATAAGCTGTTTGCTGTCATAAGGTGCAGCTGTTCCATTTGCTGATCCTAAGAATTCCAGCTCATCCCCCTGGAATTGTGACATATTTATATCATCAATCCACAGGTGAAGCAAGGTGTCCAGCTCATAGAGCAAGATTTTTCCCTTCTTCCCTCACCTTACATACGTGTTTTTAAAGCTCACTGCTTGGAGATGGATATTGCTGGTCTTCGATGGTTTTCTTCATGGATCCTCAACCTGAAAAATCGTGCAAGAAATAGTTACATCACATGTGGGCAAATAAAATCTTTGTGTGGCCCACGATATCTTTTAGCAAGTGCACACAGCTGCCGTGGAGCAGGTTTATTCAGCCTACACTTTGGCACAGCGATATAAAACTTACAATTGTGCAAGCACACACTTTTTCATGAGCTGGTCCATATTTGTATTTACACTGTAAATTCAGAGTGAAGCCACAGAAGCTTGCACACTGGATCATGTCGAAGCCCAGTTGTTTATATAACAGTGATGCTTTCTATCAGACATTTTCAACTGGGCAATTCTGTGGAAAACTGCTGGTTAGCACTACTTATATCAGTCCTTCATCTGTAGTCTGCAAGTGCAAATGAGTGGGGATATAATCCAAACATGAGATCAATTTCATGTATTTGGTTAACAATCTTGACTCATATTTTTAGATTTATTTGGCAAACTGTACTTCACAGTCACTTGAGCTTGAGATAAGTCTACAGTATATAAATAGAGAAGTAAAATGGCAAAGCGCTATTCAAGCATTACAAAAACTGGTGCTTTTAAAGTCTCATTTTAGACTCACATACAGTAAAGGTGCTGACACGATGCAGCGTTCTCATGCAAAATATACCAGGCTGCATTAAAATTACATTAAACTCTCGATATCACTTTAATAACAGATCATTTTACCACCTGGTAAGCAACAGCATAACATACTTGTAAATGGCATAGGTGCAAATATTTTTCTTGGGGCCCCACTGCTGTTCCAAACACAAGCCCACATCAATGACCACACACACACAAGCAGACATACACAAGCAGAGCCTACAAAACAGTAAAGGTAATAAATAAGGTGGAGAGTGATCTATACAGCTATCGCGTTTATGTTAGAGTAGTGTCTAATGTTGTCTCCATGACCTATAGTTACTGCTAATTTACAAAGTCTCTGAAAGCTTCTGGGCTTCATTGCCCTGAATGCACCTTCCATACTTAGGCCAGTGCTTTAGAGACATGATCCCTTTACGAAGAGACGCTGGCTTTAGCTTTTAGGGAAAAAAATGTTTTTCAACTAATGTGAAAAAGCTCTGGACAGCTGTTGCAGCTGTTCAGAAAAAAAAAGACAGACCTTGGTGGAGATTCTTGTTTGAAAAAATGACAGAAAGGTCATGCTAGTTACCATGACAGCCCCAGCTAATTGCTCTTACATGAGGCAGTCTGAGAGCGGATGCTCAAGGCTGAGGATGCAGACTGGAAGGACAACAAAGGAGTTTGGCATTCTACAATCACTAGGCTGTATTTGCTGAGGTTTTTGTTGGGCTTCTGTCGAATATCTTTCTGGCTGCTGCACAGCCAGTTATTGCAGTTTGATATATTGTGTCTGATATGAACAAAAACTCTTATATAAGCATGACAAACAACTTATATCAGCACTGTCCCTGATTTAAGTTTGGAGAGGTAATTACTGGACATTATTGTAATCTGTTCTCACAGAGGACAGATGATGGAGCTGATATTTTCTCATATCGAGGAGAAGCTCGGCTGTCGCTAATGAAGAACAGCTTGAGCGGAGCCTTCAATCTGTGATGCTGACAACCAAGCCAAAGACCCCAATAGCTGCCAGCTCTGCTGTTGTGTCCTGTCAGTGAAGTAAGTCAGTAAATCTGTCAGCATTACTAAGAAAAGCAGAGGGTCTGTTCTGCTAAATCAGGCAGACAAAAAAGCCATGCAACCCCGGCTATGAATCAGAGAACAGAAATGTAAGAAACTGACTTGACAAACAAACACACACTCAAGTATTCACTAGTGCATAGCCTTACATACTGTATGCACAGATGCAGTCAAGGGCACGCAGACAAAAGCCACAGCGGCACAAGCACCCACACACCCACCTTCACTTTACTGTTCTTAAGCAAACAGCCTCAGGCACAGTGAATGAGCATGTCAGCGGTGTGGGCTGACATTCTGTCACACAAAGAGTGTGTATGGAGACAGATGCCTCCTCAGCCTCCTCTTGTCCGTTTACCTAACATACAAACAGAACCGAAAATATCCCTGTTTGTCCTTGTTGGATGTAGAGATATTTCATTCTGGGGGATGCCAAAGGATCTTTATTAACTTTGGTATTAAAAAAGGAAACTGGGTGATATCTTTTACACAACATACCTTCAAAAGGTACGCAAAAGTAGGTTATGTCTGGGGGAGCTGAACCACATTACAGTGATAGGAGACAGAGAGTTGCATGCCCTGCCCCCAGATAGACAGGTATATCTGTGATTGGGTGGCTTTAGCACCAAAGAATGAGAGGATGAAGAAGCAGGCAGGCAGGCAGGCAGGCAGGCAGGCAGGCGATGTGCCAGGGTTCTCCCCACAGCCAGAGACACTCTAATTAAGGAGCACGGCAGGGAGAGGGGGCGAGAACAACAGCTCTGCATTGTCACATAATGATTCTCTTATCATCTAGAGCACAGGAAACTCTGTACATTCCTCATCTGATGGGTTTGCGCATCTGTGTGTTTCTTGGGAGCTCCTGAGAAGCCATCCAGTCACACCCAGAAAGTCTTAGTGCTATTTTCAGTGGCTGACAGGAAAATGTTCAATGCATTCTGTCACTCCAGCACAAAGCAGTGTTTGATGGATATTAATAAAAGCAGCCACGGATGTATCCGTCTTAATCCATACACTGAGAGCTTATTTATTTATTTTCACTCTATCAATCATCAATCCATTTTATGGGGGGGGGGGGGGGGTGTCACTGGCCATTTATATTGATGCAATTTTAAACCACCCAAAAAATTGATCTGCAAAAACAGTTATGTATATTAATGTCTCAGGTTAAATTTA
>JAQNCA010000002.1:12554925-12575407 GCA_029783725.1 Acanthurus tractus | reverse complement strand
ACCCCCCCCACCCCCACCCACCCCCCACCCCCACAACCCCCACCCCCCCCCCCCCCCCCCCCCCCCCCCCCCCCCCCCCCCCCCCCCCCCCCCCCGTCACTGGCCATTTATATTGATGCAAGTTTAATCCACCCACAATATTGCTCTGCATAATCAGTGATGTATATTCATGTCTCGGGTTACATTTATGTAATTCTTTGCCCCTGTTCCCAGATGCACCGATGGACAATGACAACAGTAAATACCCACTGAGAGGGAGAAAGAGTCATTCAATTTTAATATAAAGTCTTGACCCTTTTGAGGAGGGGTGTGTAGTTACTCACTACAAGTAGTGCTTAAGAGTAAAAAAGCATGTTCTTAAGATACAAGTTCTCTTTTAGTGCTTTAGAAGCTCCGCTTCCACATTTACACTAAAATCTAAAAACAAAGAAAAAACAAAATAAAAATATAACATTGACATAATGAAATTCTTGCTCTGTCTCTCTCAGAAACACAGAGATCTCCGAAAATAAAACCTTCTGCTGCTTAACTATAGATATTTTTGTAATAAGCTAGCTCATATTAGCTAGCTTAATTTTAATGTGTAATATTAATCTTTGAGGTTATTATAATTTAAATTATTCATCTTGAAGCTATATTGGTCTTTTAGGCTTTTAAATAATAAAAAAACATTTAATATTAAAGATTATTTATTAATTAGTATTAGAACAGAATGTAACTTGTACTTTGAGTACTTTATTAACCAGGCACGTTACTTTTTCATTTTGACTTGAGTAGGTTTCTCAAATGGTAATCTTAATTTTACTTGAGCATAGATTTTTCAACAACCACCACTGCTTGTGAGTGAATGTGCAAACAAAAGACTTAAAGTCTGTGTTATTTAATTTCAGTTCAAATAAGAATATAATTTGCATTTTGATCGTAATTCCTGAATACATACAGTCAGATGAGAGGATGAACACTCTTTAATCTTACACATGGAAGATTTGTTTTATATTTGCTCAGCTGAGAGAGAATTTGAGCAGCAGACATGTTGTTGTATTTCCAGAGCACCTTTCTGTATGTAAGGTATGTTCAGTGCTCCATTTGACCTTTTTCACAATCTGCTTCTCAATTTTTTTGTTAGAATATCACATAAATAACAAAAAATATGCAAATTTGTAATGAAAAGACATTTAAACAATAAATTAGAAAAGGAAAGAATAGGCAGAGAAAAGCCCATAATTTACAGACACTTAATAGAAACTGTTAAAGGGGCAATAAAGCAAAAGGGACAGTGATGAGAAATAGATGGACTGAACCGATAAATTATAGGGGGAAAGAGGAAAAGGAGGAGGTAGTACATTTGACCAGATGGGTCCTGGTCTGCTTTGTGAGAGCAGCAGATGCCCTGAGATCTTAGGCCACAGAAATGCCCCCAGTCACTAAACACCAAAGCACTAAAGAGGCCGAGCCCAGTTACTCAGCTCATCACATGTGCATGCTTACTGATACAGAAATATAGGTTAAAGGGTCTTCCTCATCCCATAACACTGTGCTGTCGATTCCCTTAGAAGATCAACTGGATATTACCTACATTCAGAGAGTTCACCCAACAGCAGAAACAGAGCTTGCTTTTGTGCATGGAAAAGACAAAACATGGCACAATGCTTCTCTGTTTACAGTTTTCTCAGGTTTATCTCCTCTAGAGATGGCATAACATTTAATGTTTAATTCACAACAGATGAGTCTTGAATTATTTGGTTTTATTTACCTTTAAAATTAATCTGCGTCTGTCTGTGTTTGCAACTAAAACTCCTCTGTAACAGACCTTTCGCTGCCTTAAGAAATCCAGAGGTGATCAGTTCATTGTGGTCAAACTGAAGGTGACATCGTTTCTCTCGGCTTTACATAAAGTGTAAGCTGCTGCAACTGCCCCGAGCTCCATAGAAACACATGACTCATCATCTACAGCAGATGCTCAACTCCTCTCACTGACTTTGGGCGATGAGGTTTGGGAGGTGCTGTGGGACTGTGGGTTTGTGATGATGATACAGCTGCATACCAAGTAGACGCCATCACACAGTTGTCTTTGAGGAGAGCAGCACCCTCTAGAGGACATGACAATTTAAGACAGGACTGGAAAAAAATATCAAAGATGGTTTTTTTTGCACTGAAAGAGTTTAATGGATACATAATAGAACTAGTCGAGTCAGACACTCCTTTTTGTCTGACTCCTTTGTCAATACAGCATTCTAACTAATGTCATTGACAGGCACAAAATTGATTTTTATAGTACATGTATTATACATGCTGTAGGATAAGACTGGTGATATCTTTACCTTGGTTACTGGCAAAATGTTATTAAAAAAAGACCAAAAAACCAACATTGCATAATACTTGGTAGCATTTTTCCCTCTGATCATCCATTACAGAGGATGATCAAATTTATATTTTTAGTTTTAATAACGAACAAGTAGTATCATAAAACAGCTAGGAAATAGTTTTTTGCACACAATAATGAATCAGACTACAATAATGCATTTGTTGGGATCTATTTCCTGCTGTAGACTTGGTGCTTTAGAGAATAATTTAGCAGCAGGTCAGTGAATGAAGGATCAGCTTATAAGAATAAATTACAGTGTCCACATTTATTGTAACAATGTTGATGTGTTCAGTTTTTTGGACAACAGAGAAATTAGAAATTAGCTTTGGCTACACAGGCATTCTTGCTGGTAGGATTAGTTTTTTGTTGGTATTTGATCTTTTAACTGGATTTGTTCACAATAAGAAAAAAGACACTCGATGAACAAGATCATCATCTCTTACTTCCTTGTGAAACTTAACCAATCAGTTTCACAGACAATAAGCTAGCCACATTATCATCTCTCTGCAGCGATTCATGGGTCTCAATAGTTGAATGTGTAGAACCTGAATTTATTATAGGGAACAATACAATCACCCATAATGAGCATAATAAGCAGCCATATTCTACATGAAAGTTAAATATCAAATATGGCTACATTCAGAAATATGCAGCAGCTACAGCCAGCATTTCAAAACTGAATATAATGAACATTTGTGGCCATGTTATCATCAAAATACATTAATATTATTTAAACATGTCTTTTTAGCTCCAGGATTAGTTTGCCTGATCGAGCCAAGACTGCTTCACCACCTCTTCTGTCAACTGTGTCTGTTTTGAGCAACTGACACGTAATGTGACAAAAGATGAGATAGAAATGTTAAGTAGTATGATTTCTTTCCTTAGTGCAATCTTTGCATTGTTGAACTACATAGTGCACAGACTGTGTTTAAAGAAACTTTTTTGCATAGTCAGTCAAAAATTCTTTGGGAAAAGCAATTAACTTTTTTACCTAACCTACTTCAAATAATAACTCCTCATATCAACTTCACAGAAAAAAAAACATCATAAAGTGACTGTGATGAAGATCCCTGACTAAGAAATGGGAGAAGTGCAGACTTGAAATCAGGAACTTTGTTACAATGCACAGTATTAAGTCTGTTTGAAGGCTGTCCTTTGATTGTCTTGAGCCATCAGTCATCCTCTGTCACTCCCTTCAGACGAAGCTCCTCTTGAACTCTGGACAAATACTCTGGATCTGGATATCCAAAACTGGAGACAAACAAGAAGGTAAATGTTGTGGGAACATCTTAGGAAAAAGGTACAAAAAAAATCCAGTTTAGCTCACTTAACCTATATTTTCAATTAATTCAATAAATTTGTGAAAGGCCTTGCAACACAAAACTTAAAGAGACTACCTAACATGAAAAATCTGAACCTAAAAAGGTGTTTGCCCAACAACAATCAGACAATCAGGCATGCCAATATCAACATTTGTCATTCCCTGAAAATATAAATGAATGCATTGTGAGACATTTCAGTTTTAATTATTAACTATATGAGCAGTGAGGCTGTAAAAGTGGCAATGTGGGTCAGTCTGTCAGTTCTTCCATCATTTTCATCCAAACCAAAATATCTTAGCAAGCGTTTTCTGGACTGATCCTCTAACCTTTCCTCTAGCAACACAATAAGGTTAGCGTCTGTGGTTCTGAGTCAAATGTCTGGACAACAATTAGACTGACTGTTATAAAATATGGTAGACAGTTTCATATTTGTCTTCACTGGGAATTTTGAACTTTGATGCACACTAAAATAAGCTGGTTAACATGACAAATATTGTGACAAATACTATGAGTATTACTGAACAATCACATTTGAGTAGGCTTTGGTTGCATAGAGTTAAACAGTTTCTGTGGAGAGCAAAAGATGGGTGAAAAAAAAACGATTCTCCATATTCTTCATCAGTATTGATTATTTCACATCAATAATGTGGATACCATTGTGGGCCACCTCCTATGCTGGTCTTGTGGTGAATGTCATTCCAGGTGATGACGTTGTTGAGGCCCGTGGTAACAGATCGACCGATTGTGAAGATTAGTCTCCTGTCAAAGGCTTTCTGCAGCAACTTTAGGACTTTCTTACCCTCCTGGCAATCTGGCAAGAAGGCAGTTCGATGGGTGCCACTGTACCTCACCCCCGGGTTTGGATGCTCAGGCTGTGATAAAGTAAACAAGAGCACATATGTAATGATTTGAAAGAAGACTGAAATCAAGATGACTGTCTTCCTATGAGGAATGGTGGAAATATGGGTCTTTATGACCAAACAGTGATGCATTTTGTTCTTAAATATTTTCCATACTAAGGGGTAAGGTGAATTCACACATCTCATCTAAACTAAATAAAAACAGGTTTGGGGGTTATATCTAAATTCACAAGTGGTTAGAAAAAGGACAACTTCTACTGCCGCTAGGGGGCAGTACTTGTAACTAAAAATGTCACTGCATCTGAAATACAAAATATGCAAACTCAAGAAGCATTAGTCCATACATCGGTATAAAAGACAAATCAAAATCTTTCAGATGCATTCAGTGTTGAATACCATCCCAAAATACACACTACATACAAATACATTAAGAGCATCATGTATTGTAGATAGAATGTCTTCCACATTGTAAAGGTTTGACAAATAGAGCTTGAGGATTTATTGATTGAAGCTTAATCACCTTTTGCTGTGGGATCAGTAAGCCGACATATTTTTACATAGGTTTTTTTTCATAAAATGCGCAGTTATCACTTAATTACGATAAAAAATAAAAGGTATTTGATACATTAATTATCATTTGTTACATGAAGTTATAAGACTTCAGCAGGTGTTTGGGGCTTTGAATTACCTTTTCGTCTTCCAGGTGTTAAAGGTGTTAAGCCAAATTTTCGTCTAAAAAAATTATTAAGTTTTTTACAAGACATCAAAAAATGAAAATAAACTCGCCCAGCGAATAAAAGTTAGGTAACAGTGAAAAGAATTGTCGGCCATTTTATCATAACTAATCCAGATGCTTTAATCGGTCAATGAGAAACGAACAACAGCGGCCCCTGGTGGACATAAAAATAAACGAAGCTGAAAGGTGTAGTCAAAGAACACAAACATATTTTTCGGCTCCTATGTAGTCTATTTAAATGACTTCTCGCTTCCGTTGAAAGCCTCTGTAGTCAGCCTTTATGGTGAGCCTCACCCCTTGTGTCCCCGCCTGGAAATTGTACAGTATAACGATAGTTCCGTAGCGTTCAAAGCCGGGTAGCCGCTGCCAGCTGCGGGTCACCGTCATCGTCCCCTTCGGCTGGTTCCCCGTATACTTTCCGTGGTAGGTGTTACAAATCGGACAAGCCGGCTTAAACTTGAAAACCGTGTCGATACATTCAGAGCAGAAAGAGTGGAGGCACTTCAGCGTTTTCTTCCCTTGAATTTTCTCCAAACAAATGGCGCAGTCCTCCACACTTTTGTGGACTACATCGGTGTGATACTTTGGACTGATTTCCATTATTTTCCGGCATGTGATGGCAAGTATGTCGCCTTTCCGCAAAAGGGTGCAAATGTGTGTGTTTGTATCCGGAGATAAATGACGTCAAAATGAAGAAAGTATTATTCATACTCACTGATGAACGCCCATGACCAAGGAAGTGGTGCAAACACTGAGCTCTGATTGGTTTGAATATGACATTGGTGACTGACGTGAAACTTAAGCTTAGACTTCTGCAAACACATTTCATGAACCACATGTAAATAAAAATGTTAGCCATACAGATGTGATTTTAGAATATTGAATATATAATTATGATAAGAATATTTTGAATTATTCCACTACTTATCCGATACTTGCTGCTTTGCAGATAAACATATAGGCTACACATATAACACAGGCAGAATTAGCTCAGCCACTGCCAGCTACAACAACAAAATGCTACATACATGTATAAAGCATTACTAACAGTAATCCAGTAGTATAAATTATTTAATGTAACACTGGCAGAGGTGGATCTGCCTGCACAGTGAATAGTCTGTACATCTTAGGTACACGTTGTTACTAACATACTGACACTAGATATGATAACCCAGTGTTTACAGAAACTGTTCAAGTTTTTGTATTGATGACTAGGTATCAGTGAGGAATCATGTCTGGATTGTGCTCAAATGAGAAACACAATGCAAAAGAATTTAAAACAAAGCTTTGATCTATGATTGAGACTCTTTGATAAAAAGTGGATACAACTGCAGGCTGGTATTGATAAAGCACTGATAAAGTACTGATTGGTCCTTTTGAATCTGAATCTAAATATGCAGTAAGCTACTGTACTGTATATGTTGAACAGGTGATTTTAGTGCTTGCATTGGCACTTGGTGAGAATTATCCAATAACTCCTTGCCTGCACCCATTAGAAAAGAAGGGGTGCACAGTTCAAACATGACTATCTGCTGCCTTTGTAAGTGATTTTTCAAGAGAACAGATACTTGCTTATGGAGTGATAGTGTTTAAAAGGGTAAAGACGGTGTCCTTGCCAATGATTCATCTTCACTTTGCTTTTTTGTTCCACACCATTTCTTTGTAAGAACGTTTTCTGAGAGATTTCCACACTGTTTCATAACTAAGAACCTCTTTGTATTTTTGTCCCCAAAAGACTTACTTTAAAATGTGCCTTAAAAGATTTCTTCAATCACCCAAGTATTGATAAAGTATTGAACTAGCTTGATGAGCAGGAACTGATGTATTTGTGCTTCTGTTGAGCTATTTTATTGTGCAATCATGTGTTCATCTGCGCCAGCAAAGGATACCTGGCATATTTTTAATGTCTTTTTATGAGGCTCTAACCAACAGTTCAAAGTCGAGAGGCAGACATTAAAAGTACGTCAGGAAGGTGAGATGACGTAACCCAGGTCCCCACCCTGATTCAAACCAGGCTGTTAGACAAACCTTAGCCAGTGTGACACTCTACACTGAACAGCTCTGTACAATAATTTGAATTGTCACACAAGATACGTCCATTAATTAATCCATTAATCTCATGATTATATTTTTAAAAATAATCAAATATACCCCACATCATTACCTATTTGAAAGGGCCAAAAAGGGTTAAATTAAGTGAACAGTTGGAGGCATTTTTGGGCTTTGTCCACTAGATGGCAAAAAAGCATTTGCAGAATCAGTATCTCAGTGTAGCAAGTCTTTGAGGATGCAGAGGACCAGCTCAGGTCAAATCTCACTCAGAGGCCAAAACCTCAGCTCATTCCAAATGGACATTTTCCAAATGGACACAGTTTCGATAATCAGTTTCTGATGATGTGCCTGGTTTTATTTAGGGCCCACATTGAATATCCAACACAAACCCAAACATAAATTTTTATTCAAGTATTAAAATGTAAAGCACATTATTCTGAACATCAACAAAGTACGAATCAACACAATTAGAAAAGCAAAACTCCAACTTTTCCTCAACAATCAATTTTGTAATATGTGTATTCTCTCCTAACTTTCCTCTATCCTGGCTCCTCCCCAGTCATGTAATGCATAGAAATGTTTGCACAGTAGCTTTAGTAAACTACAATCCTGTGTCCCAAAAATATTTCAGTTGGTCCCTTAACTAAAATACAAAGGGGGTGGAAGCATAATAAAAGGGTATATGATGTATGAGTCTGACCAGTCAAATTAATGACAAATTTACCACTAGCCAAGCAGGTTACTGCACTCAGCAAAGCACTTTCACACATACAGCTTTATCAGTTCTGAGGGTTTTTTTTAGCATTTGGACTACAAGAAAGTTTATGAAGGAAAAGCTAATTTAATATACATCAGTATACATATTTTCAGGAACTGTGTAGTATTTGTACTTAAAAGCCAGATAGTACAGCTACAAACATAACGCTGTTTATCTATGATATAACACCAAAATCTGCCTGAACTGCTCATTCATTAGTAACATCATGCTTGAATTTTATCAAAAGAGAATATAAGAAAGGCACAACAAAATGAGACCAATACCCCAACCCTAAATCAAATCAATTGTTCCTCGCAACATTTTCTTTTCTTTTCTTTCTCTGTGAATGGTTATTCTCTATTTAGATAAACAGATTTACAAGAAGTTACCTCATTTTAAAGGAGATCTTCAGCAGGCAAATCTCCCAGTTTGACAGGGACAGAGGCATAGATATTTAAAGAGCTTTTGTGCCTTTCATTTGGTTTGAGTGGTCTATATGCCCTTTTTATTTGACATCGTCATAAATCTGGTAATTAGATGAGCACATTACTAACAACTGAGGTAATGGGCTCAACACCTGGGAGACATCTTGAAATAACAGGAGTGAGCGTGGCAAAAACCCAGGGGAACATCTTAATGAATGTAATAAAAGGTGCTGCAGTGAGACTTAGTTCAACATTCTTCCTGTTTCAGTTCAAATGGGGAGAAAACATAAAGATCACATATAAATGAAGAGTTCCAAGCGACCGACATCAACTTGTAGCCACCGAGCTAACAGCTGATGGCAGCACGGATCTGTTTGCTCCAAGTGCTCTTCCTCAAAGGAAGTATTGACCATGACGGTGACTTCACAGAAAAACAAACTCCCTTACCAAAGTGCCTGTGAGTGCTTTAGATTGCAATAACTTCAGAAAATGATTTTCTTTTATAGAAGTAGTGCTATTCTTCCATATAACCCAAGTATTATCCTTACAACAGGTAATTAGCAACAATCAAATAAAGAGACGTACCAAACTAACACTTCCAGGGAGATAAAACAAAGAATGTGTGCTTGTACAAAATCAAATATAAAAAAAGACCCAGAGTACAAATTAACATTAATATGACATAAAATGTCTTCATAACATTAAACTTAGATTTCCTAAATAATATATAAGTACCATGAATTCAAACACACCACAATGCTTTTAAATTAATACATCAGATATCGGTCCTATTGCCAACAGTGACAGGTAGAGAGCTGTGTAATACGAGAATGCACCGCACTCAATGTATTTTCTTCCACATGTAGCACTGAATTAAGCTGAACTCTGGAGAAAAAATGAACAAATGGTGAACAACTAGTGGCGTGATGTGGGCTCTGCTGCAGCATTAGACGCCTGTCTGCTGAGGGCCTTCGACGGACGGGCAGTCTCAGAGCACAACCTGGACAACGAGTCCTACAGAGTCTTCGAGGAGTCTCATTTTCATGCAGTCAGTCCGCCGTGATGCCTTTCTCTCTGAGCTCCTCTGTCACTCGCACCAGGTAAGTGGGGTCTGGGTAGCCAAAACTGTCAAGAGAAATAAAATAGCCATCACTGCATCTGTATGAGCTCAGGCAGCAACAGTGCCATCTGGCCAAGGACATGAACGGATAGCATTTTTCTGTCGAGAACTTGAATTACATCTGTCAGTCTTTACTGAGCTCGTTTTCAGCTACCAAACATCTCAGGGAAGTTGTTAATGTCCAAATCATATCTCAGAGGCTACTCTCCTCCAGCTAAAAGGCCATACATACCAGCGGGGCCCGCCCCATATTGAGGTCTTGTGGTGAATGTCATTCCAGGTGATGACATTTTGCATGCCCGTAGTCATGGAGGTACCGATGGTGAAGATAAGGCGCTGTTCAAAGGCCCGGCGCAGCAGACCCAGCACACGGTTCCCCTCAGGGCTGTCAGGGAGGTAGGCCACACGGTCTGTTCCTGGGTACCGAA
Source organism: Acanthurus tractus (assembly GCA_029783725.1). NCBI lineage: Eukaryota > Metazoa > Chordata > Actinopteri > Acanthuriformes > Acanthuridae > Acanthurus > Acanthurus tractus. The sequence continues at coordinate 12,565,342 of JAQNCA010000002.1, read as the reverse complement.
CGCCTGGGTTGGGGTGTTCTGGCTGCTTGGCAACAAGTCAAAACAGGGTCATTTTGAAGGAACATAAATGGCTTTAAACAACTGTTTCTGTCTGTTAGCATCTAGGAAACATCATGTCTTGCTATTTGTAACAGTGAAACATTTCTTCAATCAAAAACTATTTTCTCTTTCAGAAACAATCAAAAAAAAGCAAAATAAATCCTAAAAATAGATTAAGAATAGATAAAGACTACTTCTGACATCTGTGGGGCATTCACACCTGCAACTTATATATTTCCTGGCTAAAAGAAACTTCACTGATTCTATTCACAAAGGTCTGTTTACATCATTTGTCAGGAAACAATAAAGGTTCTTGTAATGTTAACTTAAACAGGAGCTTTGTGACTTTTAAGGAAAAAATGTATGTCCCCATTGGCTATTTTAACCTGGACTACCGTTTTTTTTCTGAAATCGAGAATTAATATGGGGTTTAAGGATGATGGTCAGGGGCTACAGGAATGAACTACATCAGTTCCAGTGTAGCAAACATACGATAATAGATTGTCAACCCATAAAGTGGATAAAAAGTCAGCAAGATGAAATATTAAAGGTAACATTTTGAGACCTTTGGTATGGAGCTGTTTTTCTTTGAGTGGGTTTACGTTGTTCTTCATCTCAGGCTCGCTCATGCATAAGAACAAACATTCACATGGATGCACCATTAAAGGCAGCAATGCATCAACAAGGGCAGGGACGAAAAAGACTACAAACTAGTAAACACTACTGTAAACTCTTATGGATTAAAATAACTGAAAAATTAATTATGTAAAAGTATTATGAGAAAGAACATGCATCTCACGACTTTGTTGACCTCAAGGAAGCATTTTGGCTTTTAACACAAAATGTAAACATAACTTTTTTTATTTTATTTACAAGAAACTCCTTGGGACCCCTTAAAGCTGTGTATCTATCAAGCAGTCTGGTTTAGTTTAGTTCAGTTTGTTATTAGTGGTAGAATGGTTATTTTTACATTTCCAAGATAGAGCTGGAAACACTGCAGTCCATTAATTGGTCAGAGAGAATTGGAGCAACCAGAGGTATCTGAGGCATCTCATTGTCTCCAGGTTACAGTAGGATTCTCTAAACTCTCCTTGTTTTTTTTTTTCATCGGCTTTCTGTCTTGCCGTCTGAAGCCTTTTCTCAAACAATGCATGTCTCCTTGTTTTAATAAACAACTACAAACCAAGAAGAAAGATCACCAAACAGGTAAGCATTAGTGAGTATGTGGTCGAGAGAGTGAGAGAAAGCAGCTTCTGAGGATCAAGGAAAGTCTCGTCTGTTGTTTCTCAAGTGCTGGAAAAGTGAAAGGGTTAAGATGACACCAAGTGTTAGGCAGAGGTGTGGCTTAAATCACTGAAAAGTTCCACTGAGATATCAATAATCTTAAATTCTGCCATTTTAATTTTAGCTACATTCATAAAGTAACTAAGAAGTTTGTTTTAGAAATAGAAAATGGATGCATTTGTTTCTTGCAAACTCAAAACAGCAGAGAAATACTTTTTCTACTACTTGTACACAAAGAAATTGTTAAACCTTATCAGCATCAGAGAAGAGTACTTGTTCTTGTTTTCTAGTTTCCTCATCTGTATTAAAAGACCTGTAAGTCAACTTGAGAGTGACAGCTGTTAGTGGCTCTAAGACTGTTTTTAATTTGCTGTTTTTTCCTACTGAAACTGGATATCAGGGGTTGAACACAACAAAGGGTCAAATAAAGATTATAAAATAGTCTACCAACAAGGGATCAGTCAGGGACAGAAAAGAAGATTTGCACAATCAAGCAGAGTGGCTGGATGGTTTAGAAGGACTGCATGGTTTCATATTGTAAAACTTACATTTATGATTACACTACAGGAGTAAAATATACAAGATTTTATGCCAAATTAAGACCCTCATATTTTGATGCTCATGTTTTTAATTTATCAAAAACAAAAGTGAGTTTCATTGCAAACAGATGATTATTCACTCAGTAACACTGAGGCACATGCTCTCTGTCTACTCACCGCCTGTAGGCCAGGAGGGAAGCTATAGATGATGCAGACACACCCATAGCCTTCATGGCCAGGAAGCTCCAGATCAGGATCTCGCTCCACGATCATTGTACCATTGGCAGGCTGGTTCCCAATCAACTGACCGTACACTAGCCGACACACAGGACACGCTTTCTTCACTTTAAAGGCTTGATCCAGGCAAGAGTGACAGAACGAATGGCCACATCTGTCCAGGGTGGTCTTCTCCACTATGTCCCCCATGCAGATTGAACAAGTTTTGTTGTCCTCCGCCTCGCTATGAGAAGCCAAGGTGGAGTCCATGTCCTTCCTCTGGGCTGCCTCATGGAGCATTGCACAGGCCTCCTCATCAGCAGGCTTCCTGAACCTCTGCTGCTGTCTCTGGGAGCGCCGAGGCTGGGGAGGTGGAGGCTGAAGCAGGCTCCCCTCTCCGTTTGGCTCCAGGACTCCCACACAGGGCAGCAGAGCCCTCTTCCTCTTAGGTCCGCCCTCTTGTTTGCTCATTTCTTTGCGGGCACAGCGGCATAAGTCAATGAAGGCTTTTCGTGTCTCGCTGGAGATGGGTCCATCCATCACCCCCGCTCCAGAGTTCCTGGAGCCTTCCACTGGCTGCAGCCTCACGGCGCAGCAGCCCCCCCTCTCTCCTCGCCTAACGATACCAGCACTCATCCCCTGTTTGAGCTGGAAGTCAATGAGCCAGGGTCGCCCAGCTGCAGCCAGGTAATCCCACACTGCCTGTGAAACCAGTACCTCATCACTGCCCTGGCCAGCACGCACACTCATCTCATCAGAAGAAACTGCACAAAGAGACACACAAAAGTCATCAGCATTTGTGCCACCAAGGATAAACACCATTTGTATTTGTGTGTATGCAAATATAGCCATAGAAGTTTTACACCAAAGCTAAACACTAACCCATTCTGCTATTTTTAAATTACAAGGAAGGATGCTATCTTTTGCTCTGACATGGCGAGTGTTTTTGTTTCTGCTGGCTGTGGTGGCTTTACTTTCTTCTTTTTTTTTGACGTGGTATAACAGCAAAAGCAATGCAAAGCAGCCTGCCATCAGCTTTTAAGGCTTTTGTTTGCAGTTTATCTGTAAATGACACAGTGACATCTAACATCTTTTTTTATCTGGTGGCTGCAGAACATTAAACGAAACCCACAACAGGCAGTATCGCGGCATTGCTGAGGACGTATCAGCTGTTCAGAGATTCAGACTGTAAACAAAGGAAACTAAACCTGGTCACACGCGGAAAAAAAAACACGAAAACCAAATGACAGCCACATGCAACATAGGAGGGTGACACTTCCATAGGCTGAAGTATTTACCTTGTGATCCCATAAATTCCTTCAATTGCGAATGAAGCGTCCTGTTGAACAGAAAGAGATAGGAAGAAACACTGAGGGGCTGGGACAAACGTTATCACAGCTGCTCGGCGATATTTCAACTGAGCCATTCTCCGCAGCAGCAAAGGGAAATTCGTCGATTTCGCCACATTAGCTTAGCCTTTGATACACTTCTTGTCAACATTTAGCTCAGTGGGTTTTTTTTTCCCCCAATCCGATTGCTTCGGTACCTCACCCTTTGCCGTAGCTCGTCGCTGCCCGTCGGGGAGGTTTTCTGGTTGGATTAAAGAGCCCAGTGCTCCATCACAGGAGGCCTTTTTATACCTGACGTACTGCTGCAGTTTATCCGCGGATAATTGGTCTTTTGTAGTCAAGACATGATATCAAACGTACTCCCGCCTCATATATCTTTAGGCTCTCAACAGCCCCTCCCTGGCCCCGGAAAATGCCATCCAATTCCTGCACTTCGTCCCCCCAGTCTCTCCTGTGTTTGCCTTCCTCGTACGTCCTTGGGCTAGGCGTTACACCGAGTAAATAGCATGGGAGAGTTACTCCTCTTATCTAGCTCCCACCACGCTAGCTATGCCATATCTTTCTTCGGGCAGGTTGTTGGTTATTTCTTCTCGTTTTGAGTCCGGGTCTTCGCTTTCGGGCCTCGTCCTCCCTGTTGACTGTGCAGGAGCAGGCATACCCATTAAACAGGGGACTTGGAGAAAATGTGACCAGGAAGTTCGTCACTGAGGTTGACACGACTGGCTGACAAATGGTGGCTTGTGGTTTGTTTTTGTTTTTTTTTGTTGTTGTTGGGTTTTTTTATGCACAGAGTGAATCATGCTTTTGTCGTGATTAACGGCTTTAATGAAAACACAATGTTCAATACACTAAGTGTAAGTGTCCAACCCACGCGTCATCGAGGGAATACCCACTCACAGGGCCCACTGTTATGATGCAAATAAAGGCTCTTCAAGGAAAATGGACACATGGACTGTAAGGATGTAAACACTGATGCCTGTGACAGAATGCATTGTTGTTTATGAGTTTATATATGAGAACAATGAGTTATTTGAAGTTATGTGTCACGAACTTAATTTGATTTATATAATTACTATTAGTAATAGTGATAATAAGTAATACTAATAGTTCTTTTTAACACCGCTACTGAACGACGACCTCTAAAAACAAAAACAAAAGGAAATAAACATTAGTTTAACACTTTTTCAGTTTATTTAGTTTTGTTTTATTGTTGTTGATCATTTTTATTTGTGTATGCTATTATCGTCATTACTTTATTAATAATTAAACTTGATTAAATATTTTCGTTAGAGGTACCTAATTAGCTGAACAGGAATTTGATATCAAATTCCATGTTATTCCAGTTTATCTTGTTTGACCAGCCATCACAAAACTTACTTTATTAATAATTAAACTTGATTAAATATTTTCGTTAGAGGTACCTAATTAGCTGAACAGGAATTTGATATCAAATTCCATGTTATTCCAGTTTATCTTGTTTGACCAGCCATCACAAAACTTAAAACTCACTCAGGTTACAAAGCAAACTTAGACTTGTGCTTATCAAGCAACTAACACATTGACATGTTTCGCTTAATAAATTGCAGTATTTTGCAATCCTGTTTGTTCTTTGTTTTTTTTTCAGTTTTTAAATGTATTTATTGAGAGTTAGCTGCAAAACAGAATTGCATTTACAAGTTTATGTCTGATAGAGAAAGTAAAAATGAAGTATTCCGGAGATCTTTCACTTTATCGCTCATGTTTGCTCCATTTCTGCACTGATATTGAGAGGAACAAATAGTATAGGCCGAGGTAAAATATCACGGTAGAACAAATTCCGTTAGGGTGAGCTGTCCAAATAAAATATGTGAAAGACAGGGATAGTCTCACAGCAGCATGGACTGTCTTGCTGCTTTTCACCTAATGCAGGGTTGCAAGTCTGAGTTTCACTCCAGAAAATAGACCATTACTGTATCAAACTGGCCTCATATGACAGAAGACTTAAAAATGACAATACGTTTCAACACCATTGACAACTACAAATTAAGGATATTGACCTACCTAAGAATTTCCTTAGTCTGATTCATGTTCACCTGTAATGGATGACCCACTATAAAGCCTGTTGAAGTCACTGATTTCTTGTGATGCCTACCTCAGTTTCAAAACAAAAAAGTGAAAATTGTTGATCTGTTTTCCCTCTTTCACTGAAAAAACACTGCTGACACAAGGGCATCAGAAAAGTTAGAAATCCCTCTCCAGTCTGCTGCTAGTGCAGAATGTACCAGCAGAGGCTTTCTATGAAACCAGGGTCTGTTTCCCCATCTATTTTGGTTTTTGGCTAGATTTAGGATTTGCTGATGTGACAGTTGGCCCTGGCTGTCAAGGCCCATAGACTTTGGATCATCCTGCTTGAGGAGGAGACCAGTGACATACAATGTATTTCACACAAATTCCTAAAATTCATTTCATACAGGAATTATACTGTTTTTATATTAACATGTAATCAAAACTCATAACTCACCTCTGGAGGTACCTAATATCTTGTGGGCTTACTCATCATGATATAAATGTTGGATCAAAACAACTGATATTTCCTAATTATCCTTACAGCACCAAACCATTGCCATTTATGCTATATACATTGTCCAACTACATATTAGATTAAACCAATATGTCTGAGAATCACCATAGGCAATAGTACACTGAGAGTAGCAATTTATGTTGTCCAAGTTATTTGGAGGTTAGTCTATCCGTTTCCCTTATTTTTTCTGGCAGCACTACACATTAAAAACTTGTAATAGTCAGCTCTTTGATTTTAGCAAATTCCACCCTAAAACATATTGTGCCTAGTTTTCTTCTATTAATGTTGGACAACAAAGTCAAGTTTATATTTTTCATAGCAGAATAGCAGCAGTACTTTTTGGAGAGCATACGATGTACACTATGACCAAATTAGTCACAGACTCCGTAGGCTTGTTAATCTTTTTCATGCTTATGTCAAATGAGTGTTACATAAATGTTGGTCTTTCAGCTGTGAGACAGAAAAGGAAATACTGCTCTTGTATATCCCTTCATAGCTGCTGTTCTAATGTCCAAAGATTTGTTGCAATAGTCTCCTTGTGTTTAAAGAAAAAATGTCTAGGCACAGAAATAATATAAGGGCTATATTAACTGTAGATATTCTGTTAGCTTTTTAGAAATTACAGAATTTAAAACCCCAACGAGCATGTATTTGGAAAGATTTATCTGTACTGCAGTAAAGTTTAATGTGAGTTTTAAAAACAGTTTAACTGTGTTTCTTTTCTTTTGTGCAATTATGCTATCTGAAGCTGAAGAAATTGTTTCTATACCACAGCCAGAGTTTCAAAGGAGAGCTTAACAAATTCTATAAATGGAATCATCACAATCAGGACAGTAGGCAAACTTTTGTCAACTGGACCACACTAAAGAAGGAAATCAGGTTTTAAGATCACAATAATGCATCCAGATTATGGCTTATTACCCACCACAGTGACTGGTATAAAACAGCAGCACAGCAGGCTATTGTTAATTCCCTTTTGAAATCAAATTACCACTGCAGAAAGCTCCCAGAGGTAAGTAGTTTCACTTTTCTTTTCTTTAATGATGACAAATTTATGAGGGTAGTTCATTGTAAAGCTGCTATTGCCTTCAGGGGCTTTGAAATACAGATAGGATCTTTTGAGGACAAAAAGACAATTATATTGCATCGATGTGGCACTTAACACCTACAGCATGTTAAGAAAAGTAGCAGTATAATGCAAATATGCCTATTTTTTTATTGTGAAGTGCTGCTCGTTTGCTTTGGAAAAGTTCTATAATATCCATCCCTGCACCAAATAACAGATAATTTAATCAGTCCACATTGCTTACTGAGGACTGACACTTGTTAATTATCCTACAGGAAATGCTCAGGGCTATCAGCTCGGAAACTTGTCTTATGTCTGGGCTCTTCCTAAAAATGGGCTTAAATTTTCCTAAAAACAGTTACATTTGTACTCAACTACAGCCCTTCTTTTAGCTCACAATATTCCCATCTGTCAAATACCTTTGGCTTCTCATCTTCAAGTGTCTTTTCTTCCTCCTCGCAGGGTCCACTATCCACTACAAGGCCTGACACTGATGTGGGCCCATATCTGGTCCTTAAAGCAATATATCTGGCACAAGGTGCTCAAAGTTGGAAAGAAATAAAGAGTTCTTATCACCAGTAACCTACAATATACCCATCTGCTAAACCTGTCTCTGCACTAGGCATGCATACAGTGGTATTAGGTCCCTAATACATGTGATAATACTGGTACCACACAAGCACGCATACAGTGCCACTAACATTGATTCTTTCAAATATTTTGACATCATCCTCCCTGACATCTCCAGTTGTGCTGCACATACCCAGATGCTGCCTGGCACTGTCATTCCGTTATATGATATTCTAGTTGTCATCTGCATCATCTATGGCTTAATCCACAGCGAACATTTCCCATTCATTTAATAGTGCTGCTCTGTTTTTCCGTGTTTTAGTACTATCGTCCAACTTGTTCTTGGGACAACAACCAAGCCTCATACTGGTGCCACTCAGCTTATCTCCTCTCTTGTCCAAGTCCAACTGCTTAGAGCTAATTCCAAAGTGACAGCAGCTCAAGCTTCCTGTGTTTATTTTTAAAGTCATCTGTCAGTTCCCATGTCATTTTCTACAGCTTGAGGGCTTTGGCCGACTAAAAAACACTGGAGATCAAACACTGTGGCAGCAGGTGCATCTGGCAGCATCTCTTCCTATGTGAGGATCTAAACTGATAAGCTAAGCTTCACTCTGATATTATGGCTGAAAGCAAAGGGGGCATCTGTTATTAAGCCGGTTGAGAAGCAAGCTGTGAAGAGAGCTGCTTGGGCTTCAGCCACTGCATATTTGCTCATCTCTATTGAGAGAATAACCACCAGCTTTTTCTTGTGTCATTTTTATCATATCTAAATGCAGAAGTGTCCTCACTCTTCTGCTATGTTCAAGACACTGTCAAAATATGTTTCCTTAATCAGCAGCAGTTTCTTAAAAAGAGACCTGCACCTCATTATTGAACCTGTGGTCTAATTTATTCCCTCCATAGCCTTAGTCTCATTGCAATAGAGATCTTACAAGTAAGTCATCATTAGCTTTTTCTCCTTCCTCACCTTTTGCACACTGACACTTCTCTAGACCAAGATTTCTCGATGGAGGCAGGGGTTAAGAAGAGAAATAAAATAACTATCTTCCATTTTGTCTCTGTTTTGCATGGCAGTAAATTGAGCACACGATACAAATACTAAAGCTAAGATTTACAACACTGACTCAGCCAAGAAAAACACTAGCTTCATACTCTAATGATAAGAGTAAATGGAAAATAGACCACAGTGACAGTTTTAAGACTAGAATCGGCAACTGCAGAGGATCCTGCAGTTGCAGGCAAAACTACAGTTTGCTTTTTCATTGCCATACCAAAATAAAATTTAATTGCACATCCGCTACAGTAGGTGGCAGTGGCACTAACTAAGCCAAACAGGAAGTACAAAAACTTGCAATTTCTAGACTGACCGCAAGAGGCTGGCTCCAAAAGGGAGCAAATTCTCATTGGAGCCCATGTCAAAATGGCAAACTTAAGAGCAGAAATAAACATATTTACAGCCTGGTTCAAAAAACGTTTTTTTGTCTACAGCTTCTCTACCACCCCATGAAAACTCTGAGGGGGGGGATTTTTTTTCTGACTCATTTGTTTATTTTATATTTAAGCTTAAAATTCTGCCATTTTTGCATAAATTAGGGCATGGCCTCGTTGATTGACAGCCTGTTGACGGCTAGCAGGGGGCTGTAGGCTGAGTGGGTGTGGTGTCTATCCTTCAACCCCGCCTTAGCCCCATCTCTTTTCCCATATTAGGTTTTTCATCGTTTCGGCAGACTTTAGCAGGAGTCAGGTGCAGGCGAATGGCGGCGCTTAGGACGAGATTTCTGAGGCTTCACTTTTGCTCAGGCAGAAACCAATGTGTGGAGTGTTTGTCCAGTGTGTTATACAGTCAATGGCACAGACATGAGCATTTTTACCATATATATGTGTACCATATGTATATGTATATATGTCTGATTTTTACGGCCCGCGGGCCACATCCGGCCCGTTGACCTTTCCTTTCACTCACAAACAGGAAAGGTGAATGAAAACTAGTATAGGCTATGCACACTGTAATGCTTTTACTTTGAAAGTCTTTTATTAATGTATGGACCATTGACTGTGGTATGGACGCATGTGCGCGTGTACCCACAGACCCTCAAAATGTCAACTCATGCGAAAAAAGAAAGATTGATACCGAACATTTTTAAGAAGGCATTGACTGAAAAATATTAATTTCCAGAAATTAAGGGAAAAGATGTGGGTTTACTTTGTGGTGCACAGGTCGCTGTGTCCAAGGGATACAATTTAAACCAGCACTACGTGACCACACACGCAGAAAAATACAAGTATTTGTCTGATGAAAAGCGGGTCAGGGGTTGGATGCCTTGTTGGCTAAATTGCAAAACCAACAAGGATTAGAAAAATGAACAAAAAGACATCTAAAGCATTTGTTTCTTTAATTGCTTACATTTGCAAAACAACCATTCAGTATTTCTGAGTTCTCAGTCTGTGTTAAAAAATGAAAAGACATACTTGAAATAATTTTTGTTTTCTTGTTTATGACTTGTATTTTTGACTCACTCCACAATTTTGTATCTTTAAGAAAATGTGTAATTTTATATATGATACATTTAATATAATAAATCTATAAATTACTGCTCTTCACAGGTAGAGAAAATTAATATCAGACTCAGTTAAATTCAGGTTATTGCTGATTGGCCCTCGAACACAGCTCAGGTTTCTCATGTGGAAAAAATAATTGCCCATCCCTGGTTTTGCATGACATTCTCTGCTGTTGCTGCACTGAAGACAAAGTACAGATCCCAGCTAAACATTGAGCAGGAGCTGAGAGTTGCAG
>JAQNCA010000002.1:12535489-12554825 GCA_029783725.1 Acanthurus tractus | reverse complement strand
CCCCCCCCCCCCCCCCCCCCCCCCCACCCCCCCCCCCCCCCGCCCCCCCCCCCCCCCCCCCCCCCACCCCCCCCTAGGCCGCCCCAACAGAAAACAATTGAGAAGCACTGAGTTACACTAATCATAACAATAGCCACCAGTAAACAAAACCCTCTGGTATGAGACATTGTTTTTAGAATAATGTCCCCTGACCTGTCTTAGAAACTTCAAATGTAGTCTGAGGCACTTGAATTTTAGTTTTATTTCCAATGGTTGTCACTATACTTCTTTTCTGCTAAATGCAAAGGCCCTTTTTGTCTTTTATTTTGTTCCCCTTGAGTTTAACTTGATACTGTAATAATAGTTTACTAAAGAAGGCCAACATTCATTAATCTTTTAGTCCTACATTTTCAATCCAAGACTTTAGCTTGGTGGATTCTACAGAGTGGTAATGCAGCATTTACGTAGCATAAGTATGGGATCTAAATATGCCTCCCACACTCTTGAAATTATTAAAAATAGACATAAGGCCATTTTTTAACTGTCAGGTCTACTGCTACCGTCAATAACGGAGCTGCACTGATGGTGGAGCTCTCGTGCTGCTCTGGGATATACTCGTTCTAGAATTGTCTTCAACGGTTTCGGTCTGCTAAGCGCTCGTGCCCACGCTCGTAACTGAAAGCAGGGGTGGTACGTCACGAGATATCAAGGAAAACACGCGATGTTTGAACAGACACCAGTGCATCTGTTGCAAACCACGTTAGAGTTAACTGTTTAGGTATCCACTCAGTTTTGCCGGGCACTACAGCTAGGTAACATTGTTATCAATATCGTGGTCGGACGAGGGAGTTTAATTGCTAAAGCAGTCGAGATGTAAGTCTTGGATAATTCAATAGTCGTTAATAGTTGTGGCTAACTAGCTAAAAGTCTTGGTAGCGTGGTGTACAGCGGATCAACCAGCTAACATTAGCCAACTGAGCTAAGCACGCGAGTTAGCCTTAGCGGTGTATTCATACTCAAGTTACACGGCTGTGAAGACTAAAAGGCACCACACATTTAATCATCCGATAGCTAACTTTTTTACGTGGAATTTAACTTTGCACCCCCTTGTCCCATAATACCAACTCCTTGATAGTTTTGTTATCAAGCCTTACATCAGCTTTGTCATCGGAAGCTAGCACGCTAATGTCAACTAACGACAAGGGTAACGATAATGTTAGCATTGGAAAAAGCACGGTGTCATGATTAGCTCGGAGGATTTCCCATTAGCTACCGGTAGCTAACGCCAATTTACACACGGTTGCAGGAATGCACATAACACCAGCTGCCCTAATCCTATCAAATATGTTTCACCTCGCTCTGGCTCCCATACAAATAACCATACTACCTACTATCAGTGTTAGCATTTGTCGACGTCTCCTTAATATGAGAATGTAGATGTATGACCTGTAATGTAATTAAAGCGGTTAAAACACTTGGAGTAAAGGGCTTGTTGTCATTTGTGTCTCAGAGACCAGTTATTGTATGTAGTTTGAGAGAGGATACTTCTGTCTCTCATGCTAAAGAGTGAATGAATGAAGCTCCGTCAACATGAGTCAGACGTGACCTCAGACGTATTGCACGAAAAACACGTGGGGAAACGGACAGAATAGAGCAGAATAACCACAACTAGCTGTTAAAATGTTATAACCAATTGATATAATAAGGCTTGAATAATGACCATGTTAGATTAGAATAATGTAGGGAAGAAATTATTCTATTGTCATTCATTCCCTCTTTCTCTTTCTGGTCATCAGGCAACCTGCAGCAGCTAAGTGGTATGACAGTCGGGACTTTGTGTTTGTAGAGTTCTGCGTGGAGGACAGTAAAAATGTGCAAGTAAATTTCGACAAGTCCAAATTAGATTTCAGGTAAGTTTCATAAATAGTCAATCATATTCTAATAATCCTGAGAAAGAAAAAAAAAAACAATAATCCTTCAGATGCTTTTAGGGAGAAGCCTTCTGCAGTATAGGTTATTACGAGAACAGATGAGAACATAAATCATTTCTGGGGTTTCTGTTGTTGTTGGCAGATGTAAAGAAAATAATGACCTCTTTCTGTATTAATCTTACAGCTGTGTCAGTCAAGCAGATAATATCAAACACCAGAATACAGTGGAACTGTTTGCGGAGATTGACCCAGAAGTATGTATCATTTGTAGAAGTAGTTGCAGCTTAACCATGTCATTAAATTCTTTCTAACGCTTAATTTGGCACTGTTCCGCACAGGGATCCAAATACAGACGCACTGAAAGATCTGTGAAGTGTCATTTACGAAAAGCAGAGTCTGGGAAATCATGGCCACGGCTCACGAAAGACAAGACAAGGGTAACTTTTTTTTATTTTCAATAATTCTTCAGTCCACAGATATTGATTTCTGGGTCATCTTAGATACAGACTTATTGCAAAACAAATACTCAAATTGATTTTCCATAAATCTGAAAACAAACTTTTTAGCTGTCAGTTTGTTTATTTGACCTACCACATTATAAATCTGAATCTGACTGTTCTGTCCTAAGTTTTGTTTATCAGTAAATATAAACATTGAAATAAAAATGACATGTTAATCTTTGCCTTATGTAAACTCTTGAATCTATCTTCACTTAGCACAACTGGCTGAGTGTGGACTTCATTAATTGGAAAGACTGGGAAAATGACTCAGATGAGGACCTGTCAAGTTTTGACAAATTCTCAGAGGTAAGTGTGCACTGAACATGCATGTTGGTTAAAGTGAGAGTATATCCAGCTATACTGCAATTTTGATCGTTGTCATTTATTAATTTTCCAGATGATGAATAGCATGGGAGGGGATGATCTACCTGATTTAGATGCTGCAGATGAAGAGGTATGTTTTGAAATAGATATGACCGTTTTAAATGCTTCAACTCTTAAAAAAAGACAGTTGTTGTGTATGGAGGGATTTTAAAATGTAAATTTGCCAGTTAAAGAAAAACATGAATAATTTTTTTTTGGTTTTGTATTGCTTTGCAGCATGATTCTGCAGACAGTGATGATGAAAGTAAGTACTCCTCAAATATTAAAATAAATGTAGGTGATTATGTGAAGTGGCAGGTAAATTTGATCAATTTACTAGCTACATTAGCTATACAAGGGCTATTACAATACAAGGTGGACATTTAACAAACAATCATCAGGGACATAGTCGGACTGACCACCAGGAGCACAGGAAGACATTTTAGCAGGCCAATCCCTCTTTACACCAAGCTGACAAGAAAATACCCCAGCAACCTTACCAGTGAATCATCAGGGTGTAGTAGTGTAGCTGAGAGGGAGCAGCAAATGGAGAGCAGCAACATCCAAGTCAAGGTTTTGCTAAAGCAGTAAGATACAAGACCATACAGATATGACTAAGTTATCTTGGGTGCATTTTGTTGAAAGTAAAAAAAAAAAAAATCAAAGCACTTCTCAGTGTAAGTTTTTGAAAATTGACCGATCAGCTTGAACAAGGCGGGGCAATGAAATATGCTGAAGTGCTACAGCACATTGTCGAAATGTTTAACTTATTGTCCTGCATAAATTTTTCTTATTTGCAAGTCAGTGTTCAGCATGAACAAGACTGTATTTGATATTAAAGGTGTGATTTACATTTTCTGAGAATGGTTATTATATTACTTCAGTAAGGGCTCAGTTGTTTATTTCTGCCCTTGAAGGAGAATTCATTTTATTCAATCCAAAATGTCTATATAAAAGATTAAGTAATTTTTCATCTTTAGACATAGAATCTAATATAAGATTTAAATCTAATCGCATTCTTCATGCATAACATTTTTTATTTGTCTCTTCCAGAAATGCCCGACCTTGAGTAGATGAATGTGGATGCCACCTCAGTAGTAAAGAAAGAAAGATGTAAGTCAGTTGAAGAGAGAGACTAGAGACGAGTTGGCAGCCATGTTGGAGAAGAGACCTCATCTCTCTATACAGTTTCCAAAGCGAAACCTCTCAAGGGAGTGACAGGGACTGACTGTTGGATACAGACCTGCACAGAGATTCATAGCAACTTACAGTGCTGGGCTTTGCTGTTCTGTTCTGCATGGGCAATTCTGTTCAAATGAAAATGTTATTGTTTATTGACTTAAATGACTGTAATGGGATGTGCTGATGTCTTACACCTTCTCTCTCTCTGTTTTTGATTTTTTGTTTTTCTTTTTTGCAATGTCAGGTTATGTATTGAACATTGTGATTTCTAATGTAAAAATAATAATAATTCAAAATGCCTATTTTCCAAACAAGTGGATTTTTTTAATGACAGATTTCCCCCTTTAATGTTTGTATTGTAAATTGCCTGTTTTGTTTAATTTAAATAGCAGGAGTTCTGCTTGAAATGGGTTTTCCAATGTTTGCTAACATCTTCAAATATTCAACAATTTCATTTTTAAAACATTTCAGCATTTAAAATAAACAGATATGCTTGTGCTATTTACAGCTTGTGTTGAGATTATGGTATTAGAGTGGTACAGTCTTTGCATATAATCATATCCTTGCAAAGGTGAGTTTGTTTCTCTATGCCAGTGTACAAAGCATTGCAAGTTGTAGCAGGTACAATATTATTTTTCTTCCAGAGGTGAGTGCAGAAGTCCTATGCAGTCTATCAAGAGTTTCCCCAAATAGTTAAAACAATACAGGTTATAAATGTTTGTCTATTGGATGTAATAGAACTATGCTTTGGAGAGTTATGTGTTTGATTCAACAAGTGTTGAACACCTTTATGTTTGTCTTTTGCTGTGGGAATTTGGGTATACATTTATAATAAACTCTTTCAGACCGTTGAATACAAGGCACAGTATTTAAGCATTGCTTTTCAAGTTCAAAATAGTTAATCATAATAGTAAATCATAATTGTAATAGTTTCATCAATTAAATGTAAAGATAGCATACACTGAGAAAAGGATGATTATAATTGTAGAAATATGGTGCAATAAGTATTCCTAAATTTTTCTAAAGCTAAAATACTCATTGCATGTAAAATATAAAATCAAAAAGTATAACATCAAAATATACCAAGAACACCAAAAATAGAGGTACTTCTGGAAAATATCCCATTTCCATGTGTTTATGATACTGAACAGTTATTTATGCATTGTGTTTATCATTTTAATGTTGCAGCTTGGAAAGCTTAGGGTCATTTGAATTATTTTATACACTACAGAACAACGTGAACTGTCCTTTAGGTTCTTATCCAAGTTTTTACTGTACTTTTTCTGTTGTTTTGTTTTTTCAATTTAAAATCCACAAAGAGCCTGCTAGCAATCTAGTAGAGCAAAAAGTACATTTTCATCTAAAATAAAGTGGAGCCGAGGAAGAAAATAGCAGAAAATAGAGGCACTCAAGTAGGAAAGAAAATGGATTCTCACTTCAGAGAATTAAAGGTTACTGTAATTGACCATAGTGGTCACTTAGTGGTCACAAAGAGATCCTCTCCTAACAACAACAATGTACATTGTGGGAGGCAAAATCATCAACCATCCAAAATTATCTGTGCAAAAATGGAAAGTAATGTACAGAGGACAAAAATGTGAGACTTCACCAGAACAGTTTAGAGGAGTTCAGTGGTTATCTCCCAAAGTTAGTCTTTAGAGTAAAGTTTCATCACTGAATGTTGTTGCTCTGCTGCTGAGCTACAGCAAGATATATTAGAAGAGGGAATTTCACACCAAAAAAGTCTTTTAACAACAATGCTGGCTTGATTTTTCCTACTCAGCCTGCTGAAACCTCATTTTAACTTTAATTGGACTTAAGATAATATCTTTGAGCGAAACAAGGACTGGGAGTGTCTGACCTTTTGAAATGTACAGAGGCCGTCATGAAGAGGCTCAGTTACAGTAATTGACGTAAAGTGAGTATTACATAAAAACATGAACAGAATGTTGAGCTTGGGGCTTTAATAATATGAAACATCTCTTTGTAACTACTGTGTAGTGTGAACGTTTGAGAGCCCTTTCGTCTCACTTCTCTATAATGTTACAGGGTGTTAAAGGTGCTTCCCATCCCGTGTACTTGTACAATGAGTAAAAATAGGGAAATTGAAGCCTGAAATTTCTTTATACTGTTTCCATTTTTAATCATTGGTAATTTTGCTTTGTGTGATTTCCTAAAACCCCCTACTCGCCTCATGTTCACAGAAGTGTAATTAGCAAAGATGCTGTCTCCTGATGAGGGGATGCTCATTGTCTGTCAATAACTAAGGGCCAAAGATTATTCATTGGCATGAGAATGACACAAATACAATGATATCGAATCATTTGATGCAAATCAAAGATCCTTTAATATCTGAATTATAATTATATGGCCATTTCTTATCAGCACCTCCAAAGCCCTCCATAATCCACGCTTAGTCCATCATCTCATGTGTCCTGTGATACATGTTTTGACCACTATGTGGTGAGTGCAGGTCAGAGCTTCCAGTCTTATGTGAGATGTTTAGGGGCTGCATGATATTATGTATGTGTCAGCAGTCTGGAACCAGGGAACAGGAAAACACAATGCAAGCACCTTTTCAGCACCCTCCCCAGTAAAACTAAACTGTGGGCTTAAACCCACAAAAGGTGGCTTACCACTGATGGAGGGAGTCATGGGAGGACATAATGCCCAACACAATAGACCCACAACAATCTAATATTAAACTGTCAGAACTGGGGCAACAAGAACAACACTTTTAGAAATAGTTAAAAAAAAAATATCCCAGCAACGACCACATTGTGCATTGTATGACAGTTGTTGATTTTCTTCAATGATTTCAAGTTGTGAGATGAAACAAACATGCAACCATCAGGCTGCTATGAGACTGGTATGAGAAAAAATGAATATTTGTAAAACACCAACAATTCTGAAGGTGTCTTACAAGCTTTGAGGCATATAAACGTCTGCTGATTATATTTGAATATTATCCTGCAGCCGTTCTGGCACAATCCTCTGGAGTATGAGCGCTGAGGCCAATAAATATATATATAGGCACTCTGGCTAGTGGAAGAGGGAACTCAGATTCAACAGTGACTGCAAGACAAACAGATCATAGAAACCAACAGAAACTGTTACTGCCAGCGTTTTGTTTCCATGCATGAAAGGAGAAAAGCATTGAGCTCAGCATAATCCTTTCAGAGGGCCGTGGCCGTCCCTCTGGCTGTCCTGGTCAGCATGATGCTCCAGTGCAGAAGCTCAATGCCAGGCCTGCTGTCCCCTCTTCCTCTCCAACCGTGGATTTTCCACCGCTTTATCCGACCTGAGCCTCCAAACCCGCCCAGCACACATACAATGTAAAACTGCGCCTAATCAGTTCTGCTGCCACAAACCTGATTTGTACCAATCCAGAGCACAAGTGGAGAAATTGAGAAATTGCTGGTGCTTCGGTGATCACAGCCCTATTTGGAGTGAATGCAAACTGTTGATTGTACATTATAGAGACAACAGTGAAAACAAAATCATGGGAAATGAGTGAAAGCTGCACACTGCAATGACATTAATTCTGTGCTTGTAAAAATATCTTAGTTCCTGCAAACCAAACACAACTCCCACTGCACTCTACTTCTACCAGCTCACAGGTTCTTCCCACTTCATGCCCACTGCTCTTCTAATTTCAGGTTTGGAGGTCAGAGCAGGGGCTTTCTAGTGACTGGTACTATGGAGGGGATTTTTTTCATCTCTTTTTTTTTGTATAAAAGCTTCAACCAAGCCATTAGTGGTATTCAGATACTAGATCTCCACATCTTCCTTCGGGAAAATATGAGATGCTCTAAAGCATTTTATGTTTTGCTTATTTCTCAGCTGCAGGACGCAACACTTCATAAACACCTCTGCAATTGACTAACTGTAGTATTTTAAAATGTTTCCTGCATTAATATGTAAATATCAAGGTCTGCACTCATTAAGCTCACAACCCATTAGCCCAGATTTAGAGTGATTTTTTCCATTGAGCAGACAGAGGGAGGTCAAGGCAGGAGAAGGGTTAACTGATTTTGTTTTGATTTGAGGTATTGTGCACTGGCCCCTCCTCTGGGCTCTGCAGGGCTGCTCTGGCCCTGGGGTGTTATAAAAAGGCCTCTGAGCTCCCCCTGCTCTGGTAAAGAGGCTGAATGTCTGCGGGACATGCTTAACGTTTGTCTATCCATGTTCTTCTACTAACAACCAGCAGGGTTGGCACATAGATGCACAGAGACTGGCGTATTGCTCCACTCAGGAGCTCTCTATGACAGAAGTTAGACTTCAGAAGGTTCACAGTTTTATAAGAGTTACATGTTGATTAGTTTACGTGTTGTTGCATTTAGCTTTAGAAAGCCAGTTTCTGTTTGAGGGCAATTTTTTTGTCATTTGCTCTGTGTTTTTTGGTCTTTAACTCAGTCATTATTGTGGAGATACGGCATCTCCTTTTAGTTGATTAGTTAGTTTTCTGTTGACTTTTATCCCTCCATTGCTTAGAAGTTGCTTCTTGACCTATTGCCACCATGTGGGAGTTCAGGTCCATGTCTTTCTGGCGGGCGGTGTTCGCAGAGTTCTATGGCACCATGTTCTTTGTATTCTTTGGGTTGGGGGCAGCCCTCCGCTGGACCACTGGGCCCCATAATGTCCTCCACGTTGCCTTTTGCTTTGGGCTGGCGGCGGCCACCCTCATCCAGTCCATTGGCCACATCAGTGGGGGACACATCAACCCAGCTGTTACCTTTGCTTACCTGATTGGCTCCCAGATGTCCCTGTTCCGTGCTTTCTTCTACATCATGGCCCAGTGCCTTGGAGCCCTTGCTGGTGCTGCCGTGCTCTACGGGGTCACCCCCAGCAACATGAGGGGAAACCTAGCACTCAACACGGTAAGATTACCTGACAATCACTGAAACACTACTTAATGCTACCAATAAGTGAACTTCCTCTGACTCCTGTTTTACAAATGTCAGATTTTCAACACACATTGTTTGATTTATCAAGATTTTGAACCATAAATTATTTGTTTATGTTTTTTTTTTTTTTTTGCAAAGACTAACTGACAACTCTGTCTTGTAAAACAATATGGATCCTGAACCTGACTTGTCTCTCATGCAGCCATCTTAAAAAACACTTTGTGTTTACATGTAAAAAAAAAATCTGCATCTAAAATTGAAATACCAGAACCGTTAATCTCATCACCCTTTTCTTCTTCCTTCCCGTCTTTTAGCTGCAGCCAGGCATCAGCCTGGGCATGGCCACCACCATGGAGGTCTTCCTCACCCTGCAGCTTGTGGTCTGCATCTTTGCTGTGACTGATGAGAGGCGCAATGGGCGCCTGGGCTCTGCTGCTCTGGCTATTGGCTTCTCTGTTCTCATGGGGCATCTTCTCGGGGTAAGAAACGACTAGTGCCATCTGGGAATTTGAAACTGCTCAATGAGTTCATACAAGGTTGTGATCCATTGTATCACATGATACATGCAATGCTGCATTCTTAACTCTGAACTTCTCTCTCTGTTTCTGACTTAGATGTACTACACTGGAGCAGGAATGAACCCAGCAAGGTCTTTCGCCCCTGCTGTGCTGGTCAGGAATTTCGTCAACCACTGGGTAAGATGATCATACTTGTAAAATTATTTCTCCAAAGACTCTTGCTAATCTTCAGACTTGCTAACACAGTCTCCCTCTTTTTCTCTTCATGGCAGGTGTACTGGGTGGGACCCATGATCGGTGGTGCCATGGGTGCTCTGCTGTATGACTTCATGCTGTTCCCTCGCATGCGTGGCCTCTCTGAGAGGCTTGCCACACTGAAGGGCACCCGGCCCCCCGAGGCTGAAGGCCAGCAGGAGACCAGGGGAGAGCCCATCGAGCTCAAGACACAGGCCCTATAAGCTTAGAGAAGAAGATCGGCTTTTCTGACCCCCCAACCCCCTCACCTCTCACCCTTAAATCTGCACCCTCAGTTCCCGGTCCATCCTCAGCTAACTCAGCATCTCTGCACACATACCTCCTCCCCGCCTCCACACATGCTAACACAGATCCCAAACACCTTTGTTATCCTCGTTCTGCATCCAGAAATGGACCTACTGAATTACAGTGAAGGCGCGCAACCCCCAGTCCCAACCATGTCGCCTGATCTCACCTCTACCCATCCCTCCCCCTCCCCCTTGGACTGCAGGACAAAGATGGAGGGTTAGAAGAAGACTTGCCACTGAAGAAAGCACCCTGTGCCCTGCGGTGTGGGGAGTCAGTCACTTCTGGCTGACCAGGTGGCTATAACTGCTCAGGACAGGGGCCTCTCTCTCTCTTTCTTTCCCCTTTTTCTCTCTCTCTTTCTGTTTTTCTCCCTAATTTGTAGTCTGCTAGGAGTGAAGCTACAGTAGAGCAGTGGACTTCTGCATGCTTTTCCATTTTGATCCAGTGTGATCCCGCCCTTCGTTTTGTTTCGTCTAATGAACTTTGGGTAAATTACATGTACGTATTGTACTTTACCAATATTTATTTGGCTCACATCATTTTTTTTTTCAGTTGTGTGTGAATGTGTGTGTGTGTGTGTGTGTTTGTGTGAGACAGAGGGTGAGTGTGAATGCATGTTTCTGTGCATGTGCATGTGTATGCGTGTGTGCTTGTTTTTCATTGAGTATTTTTATTTTTCACTTTTCATTTGGCACAATACTTTACCTGTATCATGATTTTTTTTTTCATCATACAAACATATTTAGGGAAAGATGTGGCCTTCAGACGCCTTCACTGATACTGCAAAAATTCAACAGATTCCATGTTCTGCAATCCCCTTTTTATATCAGATGAAGATCATTTATGCCTTTGGGTCAAAGCCAAATTTATTCAGTTTAGAGTTTGTGTCTCATCTAGTGAAGCACTCACACACATTCATATTTATATTAAAATAAACACAAAACACAAAACTATCTGGTCTTTTTGAGCTCAGTCTTCAACAGAGTTACAAACACTTGAAATGGTTTAATTGCCATCAAATCTGTACCATATTTAGATAACTTATACTGTATTTGTGTTGGGTTACATTTTCAATGACTTTTCTGACATGAGCTTTGCTTTTAGAGCAGGGCTTATCACAGATTCATGTACAGGTGTGTGAAAATTGGTTTGCTTTTACTTTTGCGTGTCTGCCATGGAAAAAAAAAAAGAAAGAAAGCAAACCTGACAAGCTGTCATGAGGCACAAGCGTTTTCTAGCTGGATTGTGTTGTTTGACACGACTGAAGAGTCTTTGTTACATCAAACTCGAGGTTAGAAATGAAAGAGTGCATGAGGTGTAGTGGCTTGTTGCTGGTGTTGGCAAACACCTGGTGCCTTCTCTTTTCTACGCTGAGCTGGGCGGCTCTTTGGGAGTGAGATAGTTTTGCTGGACAAGCCCCTCTCTGACATTTGGGAGAAGAGAGAAGGTCACCGCGAGGCGACTGAAATCTTTAGTGTGTTTGTACAGGGTGATAAATGTACACTTTTATTTTTCATACAATCTACACAAGAGAGAATGAACTTTGAAGTTGAAGCTCTACATTGGCCTGGTGTCCCCTCTCTCTTCCATCCCTCCTTCAATCACCCTACCTCCTCCCTTTGTTTACGAGGCAGCCACTTTGTTCTGCTCTAATGAGGGGACATCCAAAGCTGCTGGGATGGAGGGAAGGGGACGGGGCGCGGAGATAAGTTAGCGTTTTGACAAATTTCACCAGATCAGTTTTTGAACCAGGCATGTAAGCTGACTCTCTTTCTGCTTCCTCTACATAACCTTTTTTTTTTCAGTGTGATTTCCCTGGCAGTGGTTGAGTAGATTTTACATTTTAGTGACATGTTGAAATTAGAAATTGTGTTCTAATGGAAAAGCTTTGTGATGTACAGTGTAAAGTTTTCTTTTTTTAAAAAATCATTTAATGATTGTTGAAACTGGATGGATAGGAAATATAATATGCTAGTTATGCAATGTCTCCTCTTTGGCTGATGGATTATGGAAGTGATGCCAATTATGTTCTACACCAATATGCTCTCATTCAATGGACAGCCCTTTGGAACCAGGCATACCTTCCCAATCACAATGCCACTGATTTATTATTTTTATATGTCAAAAAAATCAGAAAATTCTTATGTTTCCAATCCTTTTTTTGTCTGTTTTCTTTTAGACTGACTGTAGAAAATATGGGATTTTAATAGCTGGTTCCAGACAGGACAGACTTACAGAAAAATCTTAGATGTTTACAACAGATATTCTGTCACATATTCCACTTATGAGAACTAAACTGAGCAACCTTTAACGTGAGTAGCTGCCAGTCAGAGGAGGTTATTTCCCGGTGATCCAACAGGAGCAGAAGTGATTCATCCATTTGCAGCTACTTGTAGGAAATATTCCTCTATATACAAAGTTAAAACTCCTATAAATTCAGTCCAGGTTCACTTAAGGGGGATAACTAAATTCTTGTAAATAAAGTCACAAAATATTTTCATATTTTGAGAAAAACTGAGATTTTATTTTGTCACTACAGATAAGAAGTAATAGGGATTGTAGTTTTAGCCTCAGAGTCATCAATCTAAAAGTCAGTCCACAAGATATAAAAGGTTATCATTTGGCAAACATACATGCAATGTGGTACGTCTGACACACCACTGTATTATTACATGCAAAACTGCAATGGTAGGTAATGTAAAGCTTATCATAAAGCCAGAGCTTAGTTTGTTGGTAAAGTTGGTTTTGCTAAACATTCAGATTTGAAGAAAAGCTGCTAAAATTTGAACAAAATTAGCAATTTAGCTCCCACAAAGCAAATTTACTGTATATCTTGAAACTTACCCTCTTAATGTTTTAAATTTACTGCAACGCCAAGTATTTTTTACTCTCCTCTTTTAATGTTCTTATTCACTTTGAGCTACATCCCTGATAGCTTTTTAGTCATTGAAACCACAAACCTCAAACAACAAAAAACTCATTGACATAGATGTGAGATACACACTAATTTAGATATACAAATTTGAGACTAAAGGAAGAACAGTTTGTTCATCCTCTCAATATATATAAATACATTCATGATATATATTATTTTAATTTCTCCAAAGAATGAAGACTGGCCCTCAGATTCCATCAAAAAGAAAAGTGACCTGCTTTACTGTGTGTGCATTAGAGTGACTTAATAGAGAAATAATGAATCAAAAACATGAAACCAGCAACCAGTTAGTTGGAGCTTAAACAAACTTACAAAAAGGCCTTAAAATATAAGCTGTGATTAATTTTCAATATATATATATATAACAGAAAGTACACGCAACTGAGTCTTTAAGTAGTCAGATATACTTTAAGCATTTTCCTCCACCACCTTCATCCCCACCTCTGCAATCTGTCCACCGATGTGGTAAAGTTTCACATTCTTGATGGAATCAGTGACGGAAAAGTCTATTGTTCCTTTTCAGTTCCCTTTTATCCACTATACCACAGAGGGCAGGTTAGGCTTATAAAAAACAATTTTTATTTACCATTCATAATGTGAATTACTGTGAGACTGAGTGTATAACATACTATAGCTAAGACTTAGCCTGGCTTTTACAACACAAGGAAGGGTTTTACAAACAAGGAAATACTAAGCAAATCTGTTTTTCTCATCATGGTTAAACACATGCAAAAAGTACAGATGACAAAATAGCCTCAACATAGAATCCATTGAATAGCAAAAGTATGTTACCATTATGTTTCCAGAGCAGTATATTGTCTGCTTTCATGCATGATTGGTTGTTATTGTAAAAGTAATGTAAACTGTACAGTAAAGTAATGGAGTGTGGTATACACAGACATGCAAAGATATTCACATTTCCAACCCTTCCGCCAGGAGACAGAGTGACAGACAGAGACAGAGGGTTACACAACAAGCATGGCCGACGCACAGTGATGGCAGCACTCTTCGCTGTGGTTTGCTTTTAGCTTTTCTTTTCCTCGTTATGATTTCCTGATTTCACGCAGCACCAGCTCAACATGTTGAGTCCCAAAGAAATCAATCTGCTTTCAATAGGTTTCTTACTCAAAAGTAGGCGAATCTGTACCTGGAGGCAGATTCTGAAGAATAGTTTCTATATCCAGCTCCATGTTACCATTGGAACTATAAGCACAGGGACACAAAAATAAGAGGCACATGGTTTTAAAAAAGAAGCAACATGGGAATAGATTTCATGCAAAGACCTGAAGAAAAAAAACCTACATGTGCTCGTTGAAGTTGATAGGAGGGGCTGGACTGAACTCAACAGAAGCTGGTGCAGTGTCCATGACGTCTGGAATGATGGCCTTCTGTGGGCTGAATGGCTGCTGGAACTGATGCCTGAAAGAAATATAAAACAGCAGAAGAAGAAGCACTAAGAAACTGAAGAAACTGGCACAGACAAATTACAAATCAAAGGCCGAATCATTTAATCAGAACCTTTTAATGTTTTAAGAAATCACCTAGAAACAATTTGTGTCTGAAATATCAACACAAATAGGCAACAAATTGAGTTTTTTCTTTCTTGTTTTTAGGCATCAGAACTAGAAAATGTTCGGGTGTATTTGACTCTATGTTTTATTTAATCATATTTAAGTGTTGCTACTGAGAGAAAATTTGAAGTTACTTGAATGAGAAATGCTGCATATAAAAGTCAGGCATCAGAATATGGTGCATGACCAAAATCCAAGCCAAAGAAGTGAAAATTAAAAAGAGCAGCACAAGGAATGTGCCTCTAATTCTTTCATTTTGGTATTTAAATTTATGTTCTTGAGATTCCAGTTCTTGTGCATGTCCAAGTTGCATATTACACAAATGCGTTTTCTTTTTTTTCTTTTTTTTACAAAAATCCATCGAGACAGAGACCATTAAGACATCTTAAGAACACAAAAAGCTTAGTACATGTTACAGGCTTAGTCATCAAAAAGTCAACCTGGAAGGAAATATCTGACTTAAGAATAATGTTGCTTTAGTGAGACACTGAAGGTAAAACAAAAAGAAACATTTCAAAAACAGCACTGAAGCACAGGTAAAATGGAATACAATAAAGGATTTTATTTTGAACTACAGCATAAATATCACTGGTATAACCTTAGTGTTTTCATTTCAGAGGAAGGACCCTGGAAGCATAAATGTGCAGACATTAAATATACTGTAAAAGTTGCTGGTTGACTGGTGAAGGACAGGACCAGGGAATGTGAAGGACATGAAATAAGGTGAAAGAGAAATGTGTAGAAGTAACACTTACACAGGGAAGCCAACATTACAGTGAGAGCTGTCAGCGATAGGTGTCATGACTGGAGCCATAAGTGTTGCCGGCGCGCCTGAGCCAGCTTCCCTGCAATACACATACACACAAACACACACACACACACACACGTTTCCAATGTTATCCTTTTCCTTAAATGACTACTAAGTGCATTAAAAGACAGTTTAATAGTGAAAAAAAAAAATCCTTACGATCCAACTTTTGTATGGAGAGACACAGGGATGTAACCTCCGCTGGGCGACGGTTGGGGGTCTTTTTGAAATGACAGAACAAAAACAGGACCATCTCTGTTAGTTGTTAATTTTCACTTGAACTTTGGAACATTAAGCTGATCGTGTGCATGAGGATCATTACCTGAATAGAATTTTTTGAAAACTTCATGTTTTTGAAATTCAGGATACAGGTGTGTTATGTGGTTGATGTCCCTGATGCGGTCGCCAAGGCTTCGGATCTCAAGATCCTTCTTGGTGAAGGGCTGGATGTTTTGGATTTTCTGTCCTCCGTCTGAGGGAGAAAAAAAAACTTTTAAGTTTGTGTGTGTCTGTGCATGTGTGCGTGTGCATGTTTGTGTGTGCATGTGCGTGTGTGTGTGTTTGAGAGAAAGAAAGAGAGAAATCACACCATCACATCTACATTTATGTGACTGGTTGAAAATGAGGGAGTCATCTGAAAGGAATTATCTGATCTACAGATAAGTGCTGTTGAAAAATGTAGACTTGTAAATCAAGTTTCTGCAGGGGAGTCTCAAAAAAAACCCACATAAGTTTGTATATGCAGGTTTTTTATTTTTTTATAGATATTATTTGTGATTGTTCTGTATGCAAAATACTCCACTAGTTTTAATTTTGAAAACCCAGTAAAATGCATGGAGGTGTTAAAACACTAAACGACAATTGTTTAAGTACAGTTGTGAATCCCTTCACAAAAAGGTAACAAATATAAAAAACATGCTGTATGTTTGCCTCTAGTGGCCTCTCAGGAACGGAGTTCATCCTGTGTTTCTTGGCATCATCATAGTCTAAACAGGAAAACGGAAGAATTTACGGAGAAAAAAACAGAAACTCAACACAGTCCAACTTGAACTCTGACCAACACTTACTCTCAGAAGCGGACACATATGCAATGGTGATGCCTCCAATCTCAGAGTCACTGAAGCGAAGCAAAAACGTCCCATTGGGCCTGTCTTTGAGAATCAGGTGCAGATGCTGCTTTCCAATGAAACCAAATATCAGCCTGTAGGAGCAAAATATTGCAAACACTTGTCACTATTAAAACAATGGTAGCAGGCTCCTAGTATTTACGTCAGAAACAGCAGGAGGGGTCTCATCACCCTTCGCTCCAGTAAGCCTTCAGGTGCTTCTTAGTCAGCTCCATCACACCTTCAAACCACTGCCAGAAAGTGAACGGCCGACCTGGGAGAACCTCCTGCAAGGTTGAGAGGCGTTGTGAGATTTGTGTGCATGTCAGGCTGTGTGTGTCTGTGTGAGAGAACATACACCTGCTCATACTTTATTAAACTGAGCCCAGGAAACCGGCATGTTGCTGAAGTCCTCCGCTGTGTCAGGCTTGTTGAATATCTTCTGAGCCAAAAAGTGCTGGTTGTAGTTATCCAGATTGTGTTTTGTGTCAATCTCAGAGGTGAATTTACTGTTGAGAGTGCTGTGCATCATCCTCCAGGGCACGCGCTCTGGCACCACAAACGGCACTCTGTCCTGATGACAAAGACAAAGAATTTCACATGGTGAGAAAACTCGTACACATTTACAAAAAACATCAAGAAAAGAATGACTCAACTTAAACAGAAGAGGAAAAAGAAAGAGCACATTCAGAAACATCACAAAGGTTTGCATAAACATTGCTCATTTTGTGTCAGAGGTTAGGCATACAATAAATTACACCTTACAGCCCACATGTGACTATTTCCAATCAACAAAGCAAAGGGAGGAACAAACAGGAAACACATCCACAAAGCTTGTGTGCACTTTACTGTAAATCTGTGGTTCACCTCCAACTCTTCATAGTGAACCAGTAAAGCTGCATACACATTTTATATCTGATAAAATCAAGACGTTTGGAAGTAGTGATGTTTGAGTATTGTGAGTGCTTAAAAGGTTTTATACAAACTCAGATCTTCTGTGGAGAATAAAAAACATTTTCCAAACACCTTGGGGAAGCAAATCTAATCTATCATCTTGCACACAGCTTTTTTGCACTGTGATTGTACAAATAGGCTGTAACATTGTCCTAATGGAGAAATCAATAACCTCTTTTACAGCAGACAATATGATATCATAACAGGAAAGCACATGACAACATTAAAAATGTTTTTAAGTGAGCTACACTGCCCTAGTCCTGGTATTGAGCTCGTGTTCTCATTGTCATACTATCTTTTCTCACCGAGACACTTACTGGAACTGTTCACCTGTGCTTTGCCTTAATGTCCACCGGAAGAAAATATTTATAATACTTTTTCAGAGCAATGGAATAGTCCATCACATAAATGCCCCCATAAGACGGTAAATTAACCGAAACACTACAGGATAAAACTTATTAGAGAAAAGTTTTAGGCAGATTTAGGGGCCTGTGGGGTTTTTTTTTTTCTGAATGCTGGGCTCCATGGATATTTACTCACTCTTAGAGCCGCCTCAAGTGGCTATTTAAGGAACTGCAGTTTTTGGCACTTCCGTGTCAACTTTATTTTTTCAACCCCTAGAGTTTCCTACATGAAAGATCTAATTCTTTGATTTACAGGAACCCAATAAATGCCCCATGAGCAAACACTTGGCAATGATAGCAGGGAAAATAAGCAGAAACGTGGCAGACGGTTCTCTTTCTTGACCAGTGGGTTGAGAAAAAGAGAGAGAGAAAGAGTGAAAGAGAGAGAGAACCACCCACATAACTTTCACTTCAGCTGAGAGTTTCTATGAACAGCCTGGCTTTACTTCACAACCAGCATGTTAACTCTGGGAGAACTCGTTGTGTCTGACAGGCCTCAGTCATAACTGCCCAAATCCTTCTATGTTTCTAAACTCAATAAACATTGTTTTTAAACTTCAAATTGATTTGTCCTCAATGGAATAAATGAAAAATGTTTATCTTAAAGCAACTGTCTTCACTTTCCTCTGCTGTTCTGTCATCTCTGCATTCTCCCTGTGTTTTTATTGTTTTTGTTATAATTGGTGTGATTGACAACTAGTTTGAAAAACAAAAAATAGCTTGTCTAGTTCTTTTGTCTTCAAACATGCCTGAGTGAATATCATAATTAACTGCTGACATAACCTACTGCCTATCAGGAGACTTTCTGGCCTTAAACTTATCCACTTTAATTTACCAGATATCATGCAGTACTCCCTACAATGGGCGAAGGTGCCTCTTACAGATGGGGTAGCACTAAGGAGGAGTTTATTATGGTTACTCCCTTGTAAAGCGATGAGATTTTTAATGCCTCAAGTGAAGAGGTAAGAACCTTTAGATACCAAATTTTTACTCCATACATATGTATTCAGAGTGCAACATAACAATAAAATGGACCAAATGGGATTCTTGCTGGTCAATCAACAGAATATCAGACAGTCGTGCACACATCTTTGTGGAGAAGTGTCTTCGCCACTTGACGGTGTATTCAGCTGTTCATGCTGTATGTGCTTTGTGGCTGCACATTTGCTGCCTCACTGCTCACCAAATGCTACATTGTCACTTGCTACCTGTGGGTTTTCTAGAACACTTTCTTCCTCCATGGCAGGAAGTTATTATCATCACCTTTTTGTGCTGAGCTTGGTGTTTTACTTTAGGAAGTGAAGAAGCTACAGCTTAGGAGGCTCCAGTCTACATTCACTTTATAATGTGTTCCATATGAGTCAGCTGACTAAAATCAAGTTATTGTGCTCACAACAGCACAAACAGACAAACTGCTTCAGTGGTAACAGAGACTAAGAAGTGAGGAGACATGAGGGCTCGGCGGAGAAACTGGAAAAGCAAAACAAAAGAGTAGTTTGACACTTACTGCTTCAGAAAAAGCACAGTCCCATATGATGGTGGCCAGGGCGTTGATGTCTTGACTACCATGGACAATGATGACCACTGGCAGGGAGATCATCTAAAATCAATTACATTAATTTAAGTTTATTGATA
>JAQNCA010000002.1:12501167-12535389 GCA_029783725.1 Acanthurus tractus | reverse complement strand
TCGTCCCAAATCAGGAAGGACGACCTTTATCATGCAGCAGGATGTAAAGACTATGTAAATAGCAGGCAGAACAATATGTTGGGACATACTTGTATCCTGTAAGGAGTGTCGCAGCCTGTGATGGTGATTTCTGTTGAAAACAGGATCGCAAATTTCTCCTCAGTAACCGACTCTGATCCCTTTCGGTCTGCTCTCTTAATCTTTTTGATAGACTGTTGAACAAAAAAAGAGTTTAAATTCATTAACAACATCGAATGACAGTCTGTTCCTGGCTGAGAAGTCCAGAGCTGTACATACCATGTTCCTGAAGTTGGCACATGTGCTCTTGCTGGATGTGTTGTGCTCCAGAATGGCTGTGTTGTTAATGAGTTCTGCTACATTATCACTGCTGCAGGAAAAAGAAAAATGTCTCAAGGTACATTTTTACCAAAATGGTCATGCATGATGAGTAGTTTCACAAATTCAGAAATATATGTTAAAGTATCTAATTGACATACAAACGCTCTGTAAATTATTAATACATGGTGCTGAGTATTAGCCACGCTTTTGTTTTTCAATTAATCATCATTAAATATCCATGTCAGTCCGGTGCTTTTGAACACCAAACCCATCCAGAGTACTTTGTCTTTAAATGGCAGACTTTTTGGTAAGTGTGCAGCACTTAACTACAAAACTAACTAATAATCAAGGACAATGGAGTGAGAATTATATCATCAAGTTACTTTGACTATCTCTCCTTGCACCAAGCTATATTACATAATTAAGTATGTCTGAGACATCAGTTCAAATGATGATAAACGGATATAAGGTTACGGTTTTTAAAATTTAAACTATAATAAACTGTAACTATATTTCACTATAACCAAACATTATTGACCAAAACAAATCAGATTTTTTTTTTCCACGAGGAAAATACAGGTAGAAAAAAATAGCATGAAAACCAATAAATAATTCTCTCTGACAGTGTGCAGTCCAACATGTACATTCACCTAGGTATGATGCCAAGGTTTCTGGCCTGCAGTTCATTTATGATTTGCGCCTTCAGCACCACTGGTTTCCCAGGAGCTATTTTGTCCCCAAGCAGATATCTCACAGTGGTGGAGAACTTTGACTGGGTCTTAATAACCTGAGGAGGCTGCTTGTCCACAATGAGGGAGCTGAAGGAGAAAACAGTTACACAGCATGAGGGTGGAAACATGCTTTTTACTGTAAAATGCCCATGAAGATAATTTATGTTGTTCTTTATGAGAAATGGAGAGAGAAAAATTGAGTTAAATAAATGTACCTCTTTCACAGTTCTCAATTGTAATAAAAAAAGAACGCAAAACAAATACATTTATATGTATTACATCCAGAGCCATGAAGAGAGAGTTAATGTTAAGTCTCTCTAAAAGTCAGTGGTTATACCTAGCGTGGCATAAGCTATTTTAAGTTTTAATGTAGTAGTTGTGCCAAAAAAAAAGGATGAAATACCAGAAAAATATGTGTACATGGGCTCAATAAATCATATAAAAGACATATAGATTGAAAGTGATGGTTCATGATGGTATGTACATGGAAAACACTGTAACTGCGCTACCTTTGTATCAGAACCTGCAGAAGTTGCCCCAGCCTCTCCTGGAGCTCTGGTATCGGTTCCCCTAGCAGCATCAATTCCTGTCTCAGCTTCCCATTCACCCCAAGCAACTGCTCACACCTACCAGAGAACAGGTGGTCAGGCGACGAGGGAGCAAGAATGAAAATGAAAGCAAAAATGCCAGTAAAACACAGCCCTTTCCCTTGTCCTTTATCACACACACGTGATGTGTTAACCAGAGTTTATAACTCAAGTAGCCTACTCGGTTTAATGCTTAGATAAAGAAAGGCTGGCTGAATAAACAATCTAACGTCCTTCAGCTTACCATGTCTGCAGGGGGTTGAGGTTTTGGTCAAAGGGATGTCCGATTGCAGCCTTGTGCTGCTCACACCTCCATGCCTTCAACCTGCTGATCAGTCGGGTCTGGCATTGTTCAAGACAGCTCACACAATCCTTCAGCCGCTGGAAACGCTTCTGTTATGACCAACATACAGACACGTTACACTGACACACACGGGCAAACACATGGATGGGTGTGTGTGTCAAGAAACATCATGCACGGAAACAGTGAAATATCTACATTTATACGGACCAAATATAACAAAACAATATAATAAAATATATAATAAAAAGCCATTCTTAAGTCCCTAAACCTTAAGATAATGGCTAGAAATTTATCAATTTCCCTAGACAACATTTAAAAAAATAATTAATTAATCACTAAAAATACAGTTTATAAAATCTGATTTTTAAGTACTAATTCTCCCACTGGGATTGGTGAAGTATACATATTTTTCATTTCTTTTGGACTGTTAACTACTAATATCTGGATCAACTAGATAAAGATTTTTCTGATGTGTGACTGATTGTTTGACTAAGGAAATGCTTTAGCACTAGTTCAGGCTGATCTCATAATAATCAGTATTCATTTGAACAGTATAAGGTTTGGTCGTGGAGCTGTTTTCTAGGTAAACTCAGCTGCTGTTTGTATAAACTCTTCTGATGACAACTTTATTCAGCTATGAACACAAAACAAGAACTAATTCCCCTCTGAGGTGCGAGTAGCTCACCGTGGCCATCGCCTCCACATTGTATTCCAGCTGCTGGATGTGGGTCTGGAGTTTCTGGATTTCTGAATTTGTGGGATCCAGTCCATTCTGTTGGATCGGCCCTGTGCAAAATGTATATAACATCACATGTTGAGTGCATTCTGCATTACATAATGATTCTGCAATTCGAGCAAACAAATCATAACAACCTAGGAAATAGTGGTCAATGTGTTAAAAAAAAGATAACAAAAGTTATTACTAAAACTATGTGATAGTTTGACATGATGGAAGTTATTTAACATTGAAAAATACAATGTCAGGAAACTAAAAAGGTTAAAACTGTTAAAACTAATAGATTGAGCAAAATGCAAACATGCCAGACACATGGGACAGGCCACACTGACAGGAACACACAAAATACAGGAAGCTTGCACAGATATACATTTCATGTACAGCTTATGATAAAAAATATAAATGCTGCAAATGCCACAGTAAAGCAGACAACAGCAAAGACAAATTTTCCGTTTATCTTTTTTTTATGTGATGAACAGTGCTGTTCCACAAAAATAGTGAGTAGAAAACTAGGGGATTTCCACCTGAGCAGTACTTAACAAGAAAGCAGTTAACTTACATTCATGTCTTAAATTCATCAAAGTGGAAAGATGAAGTCTGCAGAAAAGGTTTTTGTAGAACTAATAGCTCTGGTAGCTGCTTTTAACACCATCAGTCATTTGGAAATAGGGCATCTTGCTTTCTGTCTTAAACTTGGCAGCCATTGAGGAAGCCATATAAGAGGAATCTCAGGGCTCCATTCTTGGCCCATCATTGATTTATATTTACATGTTTCAACTCTGTCAGGGGATTCAGAGACATAACATCGGGTTTCATCTCTATAACAGTGACTCACAGCGGTACCTGCCCACGGTCCAACACTGGATCTCTATGTAATCGACTCTATGTCATTTAAAGCTGAACGTCACTGAACGTTCGACCGTAGTCACACCAATCAGAAGTCATTATTACCAGAGTGAGTGGGGCTGCACATAACGCCTGTTGCTAATTACTTTATTGATTATGCTGATTGGATTATCAAAAAAGCTGCAGTTTAATTTTCTCTGTCATTGAATGAAACAAATAACTAGTTCAGCTCCACTTTGGTTTTTTTAGGAATTACTAGAAGAAGAAGAAGAAGAAAAACTGTAAAAAATGAGAGTTAAAAGAGATGAAAGAGTTAACATAAATGAAAGTGACATAATGAATAAATTTCATAAGAGAGGAACTGAAAAAACCTTACTTCTTTTTCGATCTTTGTCGTAATGCACTTACGTAAACTTTGGTTGTGCAATAAGAGCTTAAGGACACACACTGCTACATATATCTAGGTATGTGATTATAAAGGAGCTTTTACCTCAAAGAGAATCTTCTTTGGTCACATTTGCATAATCGTGTGTGTGTATGTGTGTGTGTGCGTGTGTGTGTGTGTCACCTTGTGCATCCTCATAGTTCTGCCTCTCCCAATTGAGTTCCTCTTGCAACTGGTGCATCTTCTGTCGTATTTCCTGGACATCCAGCACCATCAGAACCAGATGGTCCACATCCTGCATGTTTGTGAATGAGGACTCCATACTTGTGTACGGTTGGTACTGTGGAGGGCTGGGCATCTGTTGGGGCTACAGACATCAAACCACATTTAATGTACATGTAGTATGGCAGTGTTGTGGTCAGAACTGTTTGACACTTAATAAAAAGTAAATCAATGGTGATAAAACATCTAGACAACTGTTTAACTTGCCTACTTCACCATTAGAAGTCAAACTAATTCACTGTCTACTTATGTAGCAACATAAGTCCATATTGCTAGAAGAAATGAGGTTGAAGTGATGCATTGTTTAGAAAGAAAGAATCCCCACCCAAACTAGTTCTGTAACTCTTATTAATATTCTTTGGGTTACTTATTTAGGGATAACTAGGGTCTCAATTTTAAAATTATGGTTCCAATAAACAAGGGCATTTCGGGGGAAAGGAAGTACAATGCCGCCTTGCAGACAGTTAGCTAGATGCCGGCTACAACTTAAAGCACCTTTGTTTATTCTGTGTTTGCACCCATTTGTTAAAATGCCAGCAAATAAAAGTTACAAATTTTAGTTGCAAGTTTTCTCTCCATCAAAGGTGGTAGTAGGTGGTTAGAATACGCACTAAAAAGAAAAGATGCGACAAAAAGGACTAGAACAAGAGGTAACATTATGTTGCTCTCCACCACTGACCACAGTTCTTGATTACTAAAGAGTTATAGTTTAATATTGTAATTGCAACATTTCTTTAGGACTGGTAAGTAAACAGCTTCTGAAGCTGCAAAGAGCATCTACAAGGTTTTTGAAAATGTGTATCACATCTGTATAGCCATAGTAATTATCCTGAGAAATATAATTTTAAAGCAAATTGCACTTCACACCCAACAGGTGCAGTAAGAAAAAATACCGCCAAGTAAAAACGGGTTATAAATGAAAAGTCTTTGCACCAGCAAACTCAAAAACGCCCTAGTTTTAAGGATGTTTCATACTGATGTCTGTTTACTACATACAAAGGTTTTATTTCTCTCAAGCAAGCTTCAACTCGTTCATTTTTTATGTATTTAGAAGGGCGACTGCAATGAATCAAAAATCAAGCGCTGCCAAAATGTTAGGAAATCAGTATGCAATGTCTGCAAAACATGAAGTATGCACCAAAACCACAGTTATAGTCCTAGAATACAACCTCTGCTTGTAAAGTAGCTATTCCTTTTTCTTATGTGTCAATGTAGTCACAGAGGTAAAATCCATCGTGTTCACTTTGACATCAAGCCTCACTGGGTCTTACAAAATAGTTATACAAAGTATCATGTTGAGGACTGCAGTTAAACTCACACTGACAGTACATGATACAAAGGGTCTCACCGTGCTGAGTACAAGCCTCTCCTTCCTGAGAATGTCCCTGACCACCACTCCAAACTGTAGAGGCTGCTGTTGAAACATAGCCTGGAAAGCAAAACACATGTCTTATTATTCTTGAAAACAGACCCCGATTTCACTGTGGAGCTACATGTCAGCAGCAATTCATTCAGTTGATGTCAGAGATTTTGTTTTGTAGAAAGGTCCCTGCATTAAAGCTGTAGAAGTTCCTTTTTTAAAGACATTGAAGTATTAGCACTTTGGTATCTGTATGAGGTACAATCAAAATTTCCAAGATTGTTCTTGTGTACAGTAATGTATATGCGTCAGGTTCAAACAATACATTCTGTGGTTAAGTATGTGGAGATTCGAAGAAAAGCTGCATTCATTTGCATGAAACCTTAACTTTAAACAGCCAACACTTATTTTTTCCTGTTAAGAATCCAAGGAAGAACTCAAATCCTACTCTGGGAACTACTGAGCGGCACAGTCTCCTTACCATGTTTCTGCTCATCTGCATCAGCTTCATCTTGTCCACCACGTTGGCATTCTGCTGAGCAATTGATTGCAGCATGCTGATGGTCTGCTCCAACAGAGCACGAGCCGGGTTCTCTTGCTCCACCTTCTCCAACCCAAAGTCTTCCCTGTGAGCACACAAAAAAAACACACAAGAACAAGCGCTTACAGTGTGTGCATACATTTTATATTTATATCTGTGTAATATGTGTGTGCATCTGTGTTTGTGACATACCATCGTTGGCTCTCAATCCATTCAGCCAAAAAATGTCTGACTTCAATGGGGAAGATGGCTGGAGGATAGAGGTTGTTGATGGCCTCATCAGAAAGGTGTGGTATCATCTGGGACATGTGCATCCACTGGGCCATGATCAAGCAGGGCTGGAAAAGTCACATTATTTACTCTACAGGAGATCTGTTGTTCAAACACAATGCTTTGTGCAGTCAAACGTAACTTTGTTTAACATTTTCGTGGAGGTCACAAATTTTACAAAAATTCAAATACTGTCAGGCAGAGATGTGTGGCTGATTTTCATGCTTACAAGCTGTAACAGACTTTGGATGTGCAGACAACACTTATTCGTATGATCAACCCATTTTCCATTTTTGTATTCCACAAATTGTATTGTAACAAGAAACTACATACTTTTATTTGAGTCATCATGGTGTTTACATCTATTTAATCACACAAGGAAACACAACAAAACCATTTTTAATTGAAGCCTAAAACATTTGACACAAGATTATTTAATGAACAATAAATTGTCAAGTCATGATATGTAGTTTGAAAGAATAAACAGCTTCCTGTAACTTTTGTGACATTCTCAAGGACGAGGCAGCGTGTACTCCTTTTTTGGACTAGCAAAGTTTTGTGTGAGTCAAGAGTTCCTGCTGTGTAGCAACTGCAAACGTTACAACATGATGTTTATCTGTCATACAAAATGTAAAGCCAGACGATAAATAGAAAGCAATAAGCATTTGGTTTACTTTTAAACTTAGTCAGAAACAAGGCAGTAACTGACCATTTATTGAAAGGTAGACAGTTAAGATCGGGAAAAAAAGGGCTTCACATACCAATAAGAATGTTGCTTTTTAGAGCTTTTTCTCTGCAATAGTCCAAAATCCCACTGGTATTTGTTTAGGGAACCAGAAAATATGTTATCCCTGCGGCATTTCATACAGCCAGGAAACTATTAACTTACTTTTTATATAAATACTGGGCAAAGGGTAAAGCAGTAAACCTGGCTCTGTCCAAACAAAATACGCCTATTAGCATTTCTAAATCTTACGAAATAAAATTTTAGATATCTCAAGTGAAATTTGTACAAAAGCTACTATAACTTTGTCCAGCTGACTGAATAAATGTGTTCAATTTAAAATGCTTGAATAAACAGGAAATGTTCCAATTTAATCTGGGTTACACAAAGTATAATGTGTAAAAATTGACTTTCTTAAGATAATTTCATCAAGTAAACTTTTAAACTGGAACTGCATGCTCTTCCACTTTGTCCAAAAAAGGGAACAGAAATAAAAGACGACAGTAATGTCTGACTGTCCCTATGAATTTACACTTTATCTAAGGAATTATCAATAAACTCTTTCAAACCCAATGCCTTGTAAAGAGAAAATAAACTGAACCCAGCAGTGGTAAGTACTCATGCAGCAAGTGACAAGGTGGTCAGCCAACAATAACAGGAACATTTACCAGCTCCGCCTAAGTATAGCTATCTAAACAATAGCTGAAGTTGAAGAATCCTGTGCTCGGAGCGTGGTGATAAACTGCTGTATAAGACTGTGACCAAAGCAAGTCCCAGCAACCACTCACACATACCAGCACCAAGAAACTGTTCAACCGTGTGGTAAAAAAAAACAAAAAGGCATCTCAGGGAGTGGGTTGCAGTTTTCATGTTAATAGTTTAATTAGTATTAGTTATAAATGCACATATGATTACTTGGTGTTTCAGAGTCAATAAACAATAAACAAAAGAAAAGAAAGACACAAATTTGGCAGCAACAATACGGATCAGGGATCAACATTCCAGGCCGTGGTCTTTTTTGCCCCTTCCTGTTGTTTTTTACTAGAGTTTGGTCTTCCAGTCCTTCAGCGTTAAAATACATACATTTCAGCACATTAAGCTGCAAAGAAGTTTTGCTTCTCTTGTTATTGAGCTGTACCAGTGGAAAGAAAAGGAAAAACTATTAGCAGAATACAAGAAAAAAAGCTGCCCAATGAATTGGTCAACAATGCCACATGTTCTTTTCACGGTGAGGAAGCCTCAGTTTATGTTTATTCAAACATGCAATGAGTCAGCGAGTGCCTTTCTCATTGCTGTATATCATAGCGCCACAACAAGCATGAATCAGGTAAAGTTTTGTGCATAATGTCTGCAATGTTGATGCTTTGACTGCACTACCACTCAGACTTTGTCACGATGATCACATTTTGACTTTTTTTGCATCAGATAGTAAGATTATAGTCAGATTGACAAAGTCAAGATTCCCACAGTTTCTTGCATCAAAGGCAGGATGCAGTTTGTAAAACAGCGGCACACCTCCAAACCTCTAGTTCCCATATTGCCACTTAAAGTAATGTATGTCAACGTTCTCAGGCAGCAATCACACTGTACATAAGGCAACTGTTTCTCTGATAACTCTGCTGGTCACATAGGTCATTAGACAGACATTCATCAATTAAATAAACACTGCAGCGCCACATCAACATCAGCAACTCGATATGGTGTCAGTCACCCCATTCAGGCTTTTCCTCAACTCTGTTCTCCACATGATGCTTGCAAGCATCAGGCTGAGAGGTATCATGACAGCAGTCATGTGAACCTTCTAAAATCATGTATTTTTCCAGATGTGGACATGTTGGATATGTTCACGGAGGCTTTGCCTTCATGCACCAGATGGGCAAAGCAGGCTGCCAGAAACCTCTCAGTCTTTGGCCTCAAAACAGCTGGTCAAAACAGTCCCTCAGGTCTCTAGTTTAAAATCAGTGTCACAGCAAAGGGTCAGCCATTTTCAAAACATTTGCCAGATAAAGCTACAATGCATAACATAAGGACCTTTTAGGATAACGTTATGCATTTAGGCAAGACCTCAGATGTGCTCCATAGAAGTGCAAACCAACAGGTTAATTAAGTCTCTGCTTCCAACTGTCGTGTTCAGTCTCCCATAACCATGTACGTCAAGGCCATACATACGTCTCCCTGGTGTACAATAATACTTAGAAAGACATTTTTCCTGCCAAACATCTCCCTGGTGGAAATGTCTTGGACGTAACAAGGCTGACAAGTTTCCTCCTTTCCCACTTTCCCACTGTCAAAAAACATGAAACTGTTACGATGTCAGTACAAATAGAGCCATGTCATTCACATACCTCTCCCCATATGTCCCTCTGTGTCTGCACTGATGGCTAAAACAAGCAAAATGTCAAGTTAATTTAGTGGCAGATCAGGATATGTCTTCTGGGAAAATTTAAAAAGTTCAAAGAATACTATTGGAACTATGTTTTGTTTTGGAAAATCTGCAGATCTCTCTGTCTTTACAGAACAATGTTTAAAAAATGTTACTACTGGAAATAAGAGATTGTGAACATTTTAATTTTTGATCCAAAAAGATTAGATGGAGAATCTTGGATTGTGTAATATAAATTAAAAGTGATGATCATTACTCTTTTCATAATTTACAATATACAGAAAAATAGAAAAGGAGGTGGAAAGTACAGTGGGGTTAAAAATCTCATCTAAAGTGGAGACCGCTGTGTCTTCA
Source organism: Acanthurus tractus (assembly GCA_029783725.1). Lineage (NCBI taxonomy): Eukaryota > Metazoa > Chordata > Actinopteri > Acanthuriformes > Acanthuridae > Acanthurus > Acanthurus tractus. The sequence goes on along the minus strand of JAQNCA010000002.1, from coordinate 12,525,547 downwards.
GAGAGTGTTTACTTTCTGTACAGTATAGTTTTGGATTATAAGTTTGCAGGTAAAACTGACTAGCCAATGGTGTTTTGAGCAAAAAATGCAAATCCTATAATATATTTTATCCTGATTTCTTATACGTCAAATATTTTGCAATATTTTGTTCTATACTAAGCACTAGTTACACTTTTCAACAAAATTCCTTTTCCCTTTCGATTTGTATGAATTTGGTTTGTAATTATTATTGTATCTTTATGATTGTGCTGTTAGTTTAAGAGGGCATGGACAGTCAGGCTTTTAGCTACTACATTATTTATTAGGGATGCATGATGAGGTCTTTTTTCAGCCATGTCCATAGTTACTTTCTTCTCATGGCTGACACAGAGAACATTTCCCTTATTTGCTTTTTTTTAAGTTTATACACACTGTAGTTTATGCACACATAAGGAAAGTAAGATGAGGAGAACAAAGATGGATGATGTAATATTTTAAAGCTCTGACCAAACCAAATGTAACTTGCATAACTCATTTTTCTCTCTTCTCTGAAAACTGCAAAACATGTATAACATATAACAGCCATGTTGTTTTCCCTGAGAGTAAAAAAGCTTCGGCATCATGAGCATGAACACAATGTGCTGCAGCTATTCTTTTTTATGTCCTTGGATCACAAACATATTTGTATCAGAATGTCTTCTGTACATGCTGTTCTGTTGAAAAAATTGCTTGGCCCCATGGTATTGCCTCGTGTATAACATGGCAATAGCATTTATAATACCAATAATTGGCCAATGTCATGACTTTTGCTTTACTGACCCATAATTTAATTGCACCAAAAAAACAACACTGATCCTTGATAATACCAAAGCTGGGCACACCTCAGATGCACTGCCTAAAATGCTAGACTGGTTGTCAGTGAGTGCACAAGTCCATGAATCAGTCAGAGGCTTTGTAGTTTATTAGAAACAGGACGCTGCTCCTTCCCAACATACAGATTTTTACTGCACAATTAGTTAGTATCCATAAATTATATTCTCTATGCTCTGACATCAGAGAATTTATGAGGTAAATTGAAAAACAATATGCAAATGCTATACATTGTTCCTTTAAAAAGAAAAAGAAACAAAACAAATAATATCAACTCACAAGATACAACTCAAACAACATGTAGAAAAACATTAAAGCACAGAAAAAGAATGTCACGGAATCACTTGCGTGAAGGGAGGAAAGGAACCAGCCATGAAAATAATTACACAGTCCAGTTGAATTTGGAGACTGATGAACCTCAGCCTGGGTTCTGGGAACTGCTTCTTCACTATTGACACTGACACTTTATGGACCAAGTGATTAATGGGTCAATTTTAATTAAGAGAAAACAACAGTCATTTTGCTTGATAAATGTCATTAACTGTGACTCAAATTCTAAATATAACAAGAGATTTTATTGAAACCAAAGCACTTACAGGTGGTGAGGTGAATCATCTTTTAGTACAATATAGATTACTGAAATGAGAAAAATAGTCCTGAATGCAAAAATCTATGAAACTAATTTAGGGAAACACTGCATGCGCGCTCACACACACACGCACACACACAGAACCAAGTAATTTACTAACAATCACCATTCAGAAACATGTACGTGCATTAAAACGCACACGCATTTGTTTTTGAGCCCTGCCAGCCGATCTCACTGTAATCTGATTCTCAATCAGACACATAACTATGCTGACCTGCCACAAAACATCTCACAAGCCAAAGGCCAAAACAACAGTAAGAGCAACACTTAACATTTCTAAATTTTAAAGTTGGACCATTTTAAGTAATCTATTGTCAGTAAAAAATAAACCTCAACTGTCAGTCAAATAGCCACAAACCAAAAATGTGCTTCAAAGGGCTTTACAACTTTACTCTTAACTTATGTCCATGACAGGGCTTTTTTTTTCTTTTTAGAGGAAGAAGCTTGAGGAGAGAAACAGATGAGAAGAACATATTTGAAAACCTCTGAGGGCAGATTTCTGACCATGGTTGTTTTCTTGTTTTCTATGGAAATGCATCTCTCTGGTTAGTCGTTAAATTATCTGCATATAAACTTCCTCTTTAATGTAATATTAATTATTTGTAGGCTCAATACTCAGAGCAATATTTGGAGTTGTTCTGAAAGAGAAACAAAGAGACTTCCCCTTTCCCTTTCATCATGTGAGGGAGTTGCAGGGCGGTCGAGGTGAGAACACAGAAGGGATTCTTCTGGGACCACAGACTCAATCCATTAAAAAGCTGTGGATGCTCAATGTAAGTTTTTTATTGAACAGGAAGCAGATTGCGCAGTTTAAGCTTTTGTCATGTGGATCAAATTTTCATGTCTGTCTACCTGAAGTGTCTCTGTGATCCTTTTGATTCCCGTGGCTCACAGATGTTTAAGGTTTTTAGGCGTCATGGTGTCAAAACTGTGACTCACATGTGGTTCATATGTGTCAGTTGTTTCCTGGCTCTGTGAAATCTGAGCGTCTTAACTTAGCTTGAGTAAAATCAAAACAACATACAAGGAAGTCTTACCTGCCCTGACTCGCCCTTGTTTTACTGGTGAAATCACGTCCCAGTCTACGCAGGATGATTTATGTCCACGTTATTCACCGTCTCATACAGTTTGTTGCACACTGGAGTTCAGCGCCGCTTTACAAATGTTGTTATCATCATATTAAACGGCAAACAAACTGAAGGGCAACCAGCTGCAAGTGTTTGCCTGGGATACGATTGGCCTATTCATTACATTGTTTGTGGAGGAGATAGGTCCGTTTATAGGCTTATGCTACAAAATAAAATCAGTTTCAGAAACATCAGGGGTTCGGGGCGCATTACGCAACTTTTATAACAGCCCTGTAAACAACCAACGAAAACAGAGCTCTGCGTTCAAGAAATATAACTTTACACAGCATGACATGATCTTAACATATACTTCAGTCCATCTGTTTGCATGGATCATGGTAAACCTATGTAAGAACAAAAAGATCTCATGGCCAAACTAAAGTTGCAGCTTAAACAAAGAAGTTAGGCCACACAGGCAGCGTTCAGCTGAAAAGGACTTCTAAGAACATCTCAGCGCCGACGAAACTAAAGTGCCTATTGGGGCACAAAGTGTGGAGGGAGGGACTACGTGGGCGATAAAGACAGTATTTTGCTGACATGATCAGTAACTGACATTTTCTTCACAATACGTGACACTTGATTATTAAAAATCCGTCGCGGATGCTCAGTTTAGCCGATGAAAGTGAAAGAAAAGTGCACAATAACTAACAGTCGCAACATATGTGTAGGAGGATACAAGGCTGCATTTCAGGCCGACAAACATCCTGCAACAGCCCGTTGGTTGTTTTTTGTGTGCGTGCGTGCGAACGTGTATGTGTGTATGTGTGTGTGTGTGTGTGTTTTAATAAAAGCATAACAGCGTCATATTTAGCCACCGTCCCCGCAACTGACCGTGTCTGATCAGCTGCAGGCTCCAGCATTAACCAGAAAAATATCAAATAAATAAATCACTTACCTACGGTTTAATATCGATTTCAAAACATTGAAAAGCGCTCTGTGGTCCGTCGCCTCTTCCTCCTACTCTGTCTGTCCTCCGCCTGGCCGAATATCCTACTGATCATTTCCTGCGTCCATCACTCAATTCAAAGCGCACGTCCTCCCTGTAAAATGATGTATACTTAACGTCGTTTTGACAGTTAAAAAACGTAATAAAACGACCGAGCAGTTGAGCGCAGGGCACAGACAACTTATAACAACGCAAAAAGTAGGTTAGGGTTACTTCCCTGTTACGCACGATGTGCCACCAGTGGGGAGCGCGCTTTATTTCCTGCCCGCACGTTCAAGTTCACACATGACTGAGATATGTGATCGCATGTAGTCCAGGTTCACATCAGGGCTGCTCTGGAAATTAAGCCCTTACACACAATCCGCGTATGTGGGTTTCTTATAAAACGAGCTGCCACATGTTACGGTCTGAATGTGCGTCTTGTCTGCTTTTGTATTTATTTTTGCGTGTTACATAATCCTTAACCTCAGCTGTTTTATTCTCTCGAGAGTGAAACACTAAGGGTCTCTTTTTAGAGAGTGAATGTGGCTCTTATATATTCGACCACGTTTTAAAGCGAAACTACAAGTGATTACAGTGGGCTTGGTTTACTTCCACAGAACGAGACGTAGGCGGGTTATGTTGAGTCATTTCACCAGATGCTGTAAATTCCAGTAAGTCTTCTGAGACTCATGATACCATATCTGTAGAGGGCAGTTCCTTACATGTCGGACCTCTTCCCAACGGCATCGACCGATAGAAATGACCTGGCCTGGGGTAACACACCCCTGTTGATAATAAATATTACGATCCATCAGTGTCAATATATATTCAGACAGTCAAAAAAAATAACGTCTTTTTGTAACTACTGTTTGATTTTTATGTTAATAGTCAGGTTTTAATAAGGCTTTAGGCGAATAAATATTTAATTTAATTATTTGGTTTGAACTTCAAAAGGGGCCCAGATTATTCCAGCGTTTAGGGTATCAGGTGCCGAGGAACATAAACCACCATTGTTATTAGTGAGCAGCTACATCATGGCTGATGATCAGGTCAAAAACAAACACCTTCATTTAAATCAATGCCTGCTGAGACAGCTTACTTTAGCTTTGTGCAATAAACTTCACTGACGTCAGACGCAACAGAGCATCTTGTTTTTATTTCACGACTCCATTGTGTTGATTTGAAGACGTCATGGTACTGATGACACATGGTGTTGCAACAGATCACTTATGCTTTCCTTAATTGTTAATTTTAAAAATAAATCTGTGAAGTAATATCTTTCACCATCTTTGATCGCTGAGGGCCACTGTCCGTATGTAAAATATCTACAAAATAACCATATTGTGATTATGAATTGATCTGCAGGCCTGTGTGTCTTGTGACAATACATTCATAAGAACATATATGTTCACACTTATCACATATGTCAAGTAAGAACTTATAGCAGTCACCAGGGATTTACCATTATATTCTGTTACTTCAGCTTTCCAAAAACTGTGTTGAAATTGAGGATAAAAGTGAGGTTTGGATATATGAATATATTTGGATATACGGAGCCTGGGATATTTAGAAACATTTAAATACAAGTGTATGCTGTTCTTTTTATAACAACATATGTTATACAGATGACAAGAATGGTTTGCCCATAGGATCATATATGTCAACTATTTTTTATTAGTTGTGTACTTAAAAAAATATGCTGACATACATACTAATTCACTTTTTTTGCTTGATAAAGACACAAAACATTATCTGTGTCATTTCATATGACACATGTTAACATACTTATAATCATGTACTGCAGTTTTGTTCTATATATTTACATACTTTGATATAAATGACATGTTATAGTATTTGTACTAAGTTTCTTTTCACAGGAACTGAGATGAATGAGACTTTTTATTGTAATCAAGTGGAGCCACCAGGGGTCGTCACTGTGTTTAACATGTTGCTCTGACGTTTTGAAGTGGTAATCTTGTCTATCTAAAGCTACTCTGTGGTTTTCTAAATGTGTGTCGTGTTTTGGAAAACAACTCAGCTGGAATCAATGAGTTATACAGACTGACCACCTATTTTTTTCCACAGATCGTTAGCTTCATACATATGTTTTGATTTAATTTTACAACTAAATAAACACCATAAAAAGTTCCCAGACTGACTTGAGTCAACAATTAATTACATGGAGCTTCGTCAGCTTTATCGATTAACTGTTATGACAAACACCTCAAAAACGCCAGACGATCGTGGCTTTTATCTTTCTCATCAGAATAAATGCATGGTTTTTCATCTGAGTTTGCAGTTTCTAACAGTGGCCACATGAGGGTGGTATTGCATAAAACCTCCCTGACTTCAGTACTTTCAAAGCTCTGTTTGAGATTAGGTGCCATCATGGAAAGAGCTCACTTGCTTATCTGCAGACTAGCAAACATAAAGTCATTGTCATATTGGAGGAGAATTTCATATTAATCTCTTTCTGCAGGTTCAGATTCTACTACAAGTGAATCTTTTCTCTCAGTATTTCCCAAACAGCAACAGTTTATTCTCTTCTATACCTATTAAATGTTTATTTATTCAGTGATCGAATTATGGTCATGTGAGCGGAGGAAAACCAAGACATTTTACCAGGACATTCCACTTGTCAGACCCGATTTCCTGAAAGGTTTGATCAACTTGTCCAACACAGAAACAATACAGCTGCAAAAATTTGATCACTTCCTTTTGAAGAACCTGAGCAGTTTCCATTGTGACATTTTCCCCTTGTTTGATCTGGATTTGTGATGTTTCATTCATCTGGTTTAAAGCTGCGGGCTTAATCTGATCACTGTGATTCATTTCTTCTGTGTTCTCTCCTCAGGCTTTGGTATTCTGTGCAAAACTGCCAAATATTGCAGATCTGATGGACTCAGTCGCAGTTACCATAAAGATCAGACTCCTTAGTATTCAGGTCTGCACTTGTGTTGACAGCTACGCCGTCCAGGAAAGCACTGATACCTGATGTTAAACGACATTGATCCCGTGCAGTGGCAGTGCTGTCTGTGTATGCAGCTCATCCTCCGTCAAGGACACTAGTTTGAGAATATTATGTAAAACCTGTGAATTATAGGAATGTAGTGACTTTTCAAAACTTGAAAATTGATGGCTTAACTTTTTATGCTTCTCTTGTCTGTTAGTTGCAGTTTGGTGATTAAACACATCCTTCAGTATCATTGTTGCTTGCTGCATTTCCATTCTCTGTGAAGGTCTGTCATCATTTTCGGGGTCCTCTTAGGTAAAGGGCCCTTACTGCAGCTCTGCAACATCTGGAACCAATATGGCCGTGCTGGGTATCTGTGGTACCAGGGGGCTCGGAGGTTGCAGGCTTGGTCGGGTGGGGGATGAGAGGGGGTGGGCTAGTTGCTGCTTTAGCCCTGGGGGTCCGTGTGTCCCTGACTTCAAAATAGACTTGATTGCTAACAGCTGGCAGTCCTAACTCACCCAGTGTCAGAGCTCTCCTCTGATGTCAACCTTGTCAGTATCAAGGCCCGGACAATGGAGGGCCAGCAGCATGCAGCAAAGGTAAAAAGGAGGTTTGTGTCCACATGAAATGAGATTCAGAGAATGACCTTTTATGAAGGTTGTTACCATAAATAACTTTCAGGTTTTTATCAAGGCACCTCTGAATGAAGCACAGGCTGAGGATGTACAATAACAAAGTAAAAATCTAATATTTAATTTAAACACATGCTAAAAGTTTGTCTTCAGTTATGTGCTGCTTGTACTGAATGCACTAACAGGTAACATCAGTGCTAAAAAGAACAGGTTTATAAAGATGGAACCAGCAAAACTGTCATAAAGCCTCCATCAGTTAAAGGTATGAGCTTTGGTTTCTATTGTAATTACCTACATCAGTGATTTATATTAACTGTATTGGAAGCCCAGGTATTCTTATACCCTTAAAGATTTATATTTGTAACTATGTTAAAGTAATTGTTCTGACAACTTAGCATGCATACCTTTTAATTATTGTAAAATAAACTCTCAAAATCACTTTTTATTAAAGTTGTATTGCAGTGAGTTAAGTGTGGCCGTGTGCTGCAATTCATTGTTTAAGTGTGAGTAAATAGGACAGCAGCTCATTAGCATCTTTTATTATCCAATTACAAACTCGGCTCGCCTAATTACCTCCAATCAGCAGGGAGAAGAAAATGATTGACTTCCTGGAGGACAGGAATCACTCAGGACAAAAAGGACAAACTCATTTTCAGCCATTTTACTGGATGGAAAGAGACTCGCAGGAAGTCAAGGTAAGTATATATAGACACAAAACAGGAGCTGCTGCTTTAGTGTCTTTATTTGGACAAAAGAAAAGAAACCAGACCATTTTATTGAAATACATTCACACTTTGAAGGTCAATATATTTTATCTTTGTGACTATTGGGCTTAAAAAACATAACAAACTAGTTGAAATAATTAAAAGCCGATATTTTAATTGTCAAATCAAGCCATACCTGTCAGGCAAAACGTGTGAGATATAGTCTCTCTTCAAACAGAATACCAATGTCACATTTTCACTTTGTATGTTCTACATGTGCAAGGTTGTTCTGTGGATTATGTTATTGAGTTTGTGACAGGATAAGATAGGAAACAATTTTTAAACAGCTGCAGAAACAATTATCCTTCATCAGAGGATGAAGGGCAGCCACTGCACAAGGTTGTGCTTATAGCAGAGCTATGCATCATTATTAGACAATTAATTACTGTGTCATCAACACCACCAGCACCACCGTTCTACTGGGACTCAGTCACAGATGTTTCGAACTCAGCTTTGACAACACTATCCATAACTGAGGAGCGATAGATCCTGTTTCATGCTTCCACTAAACTTTCACTTGTTTGCACAGAGTTGCTCAGATTTACTTCTTTTCTCAGCTAGTTTTGAGTCTTTGAAAGATGTCAGGAAAGGCCAGAAATAGCACAGGGCAGGCCGCTGGGACGAGCTGTTGTTTACAGACAGTGACAGATATGAAGGACCTCTGTGCTCTGGTGCTGGGCCTGAAGCCTCAGGGGTGTGCTAGCGCTGCTTCTGTTGCAGCTCTACACGCTGCAACGCACACATAAACACATATAAACACACCCAGGCAGGGCAGCAAACTTCTGCACACATGAACACACAAAAAGCACACACAGTATTCTTTTTCCTTGTTTTTATCTTCAACACAAAGCTGATTTCCCTTCGTCTCAGTCTTTCAAACCACACAGATTCATATTCACAACACACAGATTTAATAACTGCAGAGGTACTTGTTTCAAATAACAACAGCACCAACCGACATGTTCCATTTTCTTTTCTTTTTTTTTACCTTGTATCGACTTCACCTGCTGACCGAACAGGCTACTCTGTGAAGTCAATTCAAGCTGATGATGAAAAAACCCAAAACCTCCTGATGTAGTCTTCTGTGTTTCTGTGTAAAACGAATTAGCAATCAGTATAAGTAACTGTGCTGACCTTAACATTGGGGTCAGGCCAGGCTACAGATATTGAGACATAAGGTAAGTACCCCCCCCCCATTCGTGTAATTTGTGCACTCTGGTTAATTGCAGCCTGTAGACTGCTGAAATCAGAGGACGAAGAAAACAAAGAAATAACCGCAGTGCAATATTGACAAATTCTGTTTAATATTGTGTGATACTCTTCTCTTAAAATACAGTCTTTTCTGAGGTAGACCATTACAGTTCAAGAACATTATTATCATTTTCAAAACAGACATCAAAAAAGACATGAAATAAATACTTTCATGTACAATATGCCGCAAAAATGAGGTAGAAATGGTTACAGAAAATGTACAATAACCAAGAACAAAGTTACCGCAATAACAGATCAAAACATGTAAAAAGTAAAAGCTTGTTTTGTTGGACAAACTGTTGGGTAGTAGCTGAGGCAACAAATCAAAAATCTTGGAGCTAATTATACCTCTAACTCATCATTACTAATTTATTTCTGTAATTACCTGTGTGAATAATCGCTGGCCTTATGTAGACGGTGCCGCTTGAGGCAGGGTCCGTTCTGTAATTTGTAAATGTGTTTTCAGTTTCTGAGACAGTGATCAGTATGCACAGCGGGGGTCACTCTGATTGATCTAGCTGTACGGCATGACTGAAGCTACCAGCTGGAGAGGGACGGCTGCACTGTGATATAGGGTTGCTGGACATCAATCAGACCACTTCCACTCCAGAGGAATAGGTATAAGGGTAGGGGTAGGGGAAGGGGAAGGGGAAGAGGGGGGTGGGGAGAGGATACAACGCCACATGGCCACTGGGGCTCGTGGCCAGGGGGCAATCCAATCTAATGAGATTGCACTAGGGAGAGAGAAAAAGAGAAAAATAATGACGAGGGACAGAGGGGGAGAGACGGAGGGAGGGCGAGGGTGGTGGGAAATATTACATCATGCTGTGTATACCTCCTCAGGACCATGGCAACAGTCTAATACGTACGACCTCTGTACCTGCAGTCCGATGACAGGGTTTTTCCAGCTTGTTAAAACAGAATTCTGGGACTGGAGGAAAAGGAGAGATTTGTCTGGATTGTCCACATGTTGGATTCATCCACGATATGTACATGTCAACTGGGAATTTTTAGACTTTGGGATTTAATGAAAGCTACATACGAGCCGTGTTCATTTGTTGTATTAATTGATGGTAACCTGTGCTCAGATGTTCAGAGTGAGTGTAAATGTCTGATTGTGTAGGTTATATATACATTTTCAAATAATATTTTGCAGACATGCATATACAGGATATGTAAACACTAAATAACGCAGATATTTGCTAGCAGTTTGTCCAACAAAAAAAGGAATATTTTCTGTATTCTACATAGCATTTCTTGAGGACAATCACTCCACCAAAAACTACAATAAAAATGAAGGGTAAAAGAACAGAAAAGAAAATGTATTTCTATATTCATATATAATAATACATGGATTTATGGCATCAAATATCTTTTGAAATACCTGAATTACATTCATTGTTACTCTTTGTAGCATATTCAAGTTTCTCTCCCGAGGTAAAAGCCCAGCTGTAGTGGGTGTTACAAGACTGTCAGGTTTCTCCTCGCTCCTTTAACTCGCTCCTCGCCACTCTCTACTAAGACCCTAAGATTACATACATTCTTTAATTTCATATTTCTGAGGTAAAGAAATTCTTCCTGAGCATTTCAAAAAAGACTACATACTAAGAAAACAAAAGGAGTACGTGAAATAGAAAACAGAGAAGCTGGATGTGCAGGTGGGTTTGTTTTGTTCTTTAAGTGGGATTCTCAGGAAAACTGCAGATGAGGAGGAATGTGAACTTGCGAACGAATGTACGTGGAAGTTAAGGACAACAACCCAGAAATAATATAATGAATTGTCCATAAATTGTACCGTCATAAGTGTGTAAATAATACCACTGTTGGGTGAAAATACATGAAAATCTTCTACAACCAAACACGTTGAGTGTAGCTGCAAGGTTTTACTTGAACCACTGGACACTGGAAAGCAGCATGTTTGGTTTTAATAAAAGTATTTTGCATTTTTTTCTTTATTTTGGAACAGTAAGGACTAAACGTTTTGATTTGGTGAGAAGCTATTGGATTCATTTACTGTGACCGGCCCTTTGAGAAATATAAACACTGCTGATTATGCATTTGGTTAGACGTGTTTTTGGTCAAAAACTGTGGTTTGCAGAAATGTTGCTGATCCCAAGCCCTTCTTATTCAACAATTAGTGACAATCCAATGATTTAATCTACATTAAGATAACACGGAAGTGGACTGGCAATAAATAGGATCCTGAGAGAAGCAGTCAAAGGGGGGATTTTAAAAACCCTGATTATCCATAATCTTGGACCACGTCACCTAGCAACAAATAATTGATTTTGTCCTGGACCAAGGCTAATCAGGATCTCTGAGAGCATTCAAATAGTTTATAATCTGATTTTCCCATTGGCCAAAAGACTAATACACTTTCCCAGTCAACAAGGCCTATTTATCTTTTCTTTGGGAAAAATAAAATATTGCGGATATTCATACGAAAACAAAAACAGCACACCGTGGCATGCTTTTGCCAGTAAAATAACTTTGTCAGCTCTCTCATAATGTTGAGTTTCTCTGGCTCTTTTGGCTGCATAATCTGTAATTACAAAACAACGACAAAAACACATTCCAAAGGCTTGCCATGTCAAAGCAAAGACAGGGTCGTAATGCAGTCCAAGTACAGTGGCTGGCTGCTTTTTCAGTGGTTATACATCTTGCTCCACTCTATACAAGTGTCCAGTTCTTTTGTGGTGGTGTGTGGGCGCACCTTACAGAAGGCATTCTCAAAGTCTGTGAAGCCTGGGGGTTTGGAGGACGTGGGAAGGCCATGCATGGCCCCAGGTGGGGAGGATGCTGAGGATAGTGCCTGCTGGCTGAGCTGGAGCAGCTCCCACACTGAGAAGCCCTCTGTGCGCTGCAACACAGCGCTCAGCTCCCTCTCACTCAAGCTGCAGCCCTGGGGCGACAGTGCCTGCAGCAGCACCTGCCTGCGCATTCCCACATCTGGCAGGCCAACGTGATACCGTTTGGCAAAGCTCCGATGAACGGCATCTTGCAGTAGATCTGGCCGTCCAGTGGCACATACGAGAATTACCAGACCTGTGGTCCCCACCTGGGCTTTCTCTAGGGTGGTCAGCAGTGTCTGCCGCAGCCCCTCCTCTTCCATGGCCTCCACCTGGCTAAGCAGCACCACAGAGGGCTGCCGCGCTCCTGCCACTTGCAAAAGACACCCCAGAATGTGTTCTGCCTCAGCCTTCCCTTTGGAGGCCAGCATGGCTCCGCTCAGCCGGTAGAAGGAAGCCCCCAGCTGTGAAGCCAAGGAACGAGTCAACGTCGTCTTACCCCCTCCCCGGGGGCCAAACAGCAGGACGGTTCTTGGTGGCCGGACCACTGGACTGGGCCTTAACACGGGCCACAGAAGGTCCTCCTCCAGGGCAGTCTTGACATGGGTGAGCCCGGCCAGCTCGCCCCAGCTCAGTGCCGGGCTGCAGTCCAGTAATTCCCCATTGACAAGGTCCAACACTCGGGGGTCTGGGCTCTTCATGGTCTCAACAGTTGTAGCACACAGTGGAGGGCGCTTGTGGGCCTGGGAGCGGTGCTGCTGTTGGATGAAGCTCTGCTCCACCACGCCACTCTCCCCAGTCATGCCTGCTGGGGGACTGTACTCTCCTGCTGTCCCATACTGAGGAGACACCAGGGGCTGGGAGGTGGGCTTACTGGGTTTGAAGGTCTGAGGGTCTGAACTGCCTGAACTGCTTAAGCCGTTTCCTCGGCACTCCGTTTTGTCATTCACACTGTAGGGTGAGTTACCCCCAGCCTTCAGGGGGTCATAGCTATATTTCCTGTAACGAGACCCATCCCCGCTTTCATCCTCTTCTGCACTCATCTCAAATGCTTTTCGTTTTAATGTTCCTCCAGACTCAGGTGTCCCAAGGTTGGTGCTCTGATAACTATAGCTACCTCCTACCACTGTGGGCCTCGAGGGAACTGGAGTGGGGGCCGGCAGACCCGAGGGCAGGTAAGTTGCAGAAGGGTGGCTGTAGCTGGGGGCAAGAGTGGTCTGAGGAGGGTATGTGCTAGTGGGGTAGTTATAGACAGGTGTGGTCGGGCTATAGCTGGCCACAAGAGTGGGGGTGGATTGGAGAGTGTGGAGGGAGGCAGGGGGAAGTGCTGCACTGGGTTGGGGACAGTACCCTGAGGAAAGATAGGTGCCATTGTAGCTAGAGGGGTACTCACTGGAGCCACTGCAGGAGCTGCTGCCACTGTAACCAGAGTCTGAGAGATTACTGTTCACCACTGAAATACTGCCAACCCCTGGAGGGCCTGCAGATGTGGCTACAGACTTGGAACCTGAGAGGCTGTCGTGGCCTCCAGGGGGCACCAGGGAATAGGAGGCATCAGTGCTGTGCGTCAGAGGCCAGGGCTCTAGCTCAGTCTTCAGGCCGTTGAGGCCCCCAAAGGCCCCCGGCTCAGGGTAAGGGCCCACAGTTGGTGGCCGGTCATACGGTGAGTCCAGCACACCAGCGTACTTCTCAGCATAGCGCTTCAACAGGTTGGAGGCTGTGAGGGCAGAGATGTCGTCATTGGCCCAGGCGTAGTTGTAGGAGCTGCGGCTGCGGCCAGAGTAGAATTCTGACTTGTGGGCCGGAGAAGAGGTGGTGGAGGACACGTCCAGGTGCTGCTCAGGCCACTGGCTGAGAGGCTGGGCATGCTCTGGGTTCCAGTGCATCTTTAACAGGCCTGACAAAAGAAACACACAGGAAAAACCAGGTCAGAATGTCATTGCAACAATGTTGGAAAAAAGGATACTTGTTTGAGTGATTGTATTTTGTGTATTTCTCTTTCTCCCTCAATTTGCTATGATTGATAAGTGAAATTATTCTCACAATCAAACTTTAAGTTTGATTAAACAAACTGCATTACAGGTTGCTGCCGTGTAAAAGTCACATTACTCAAGTTTTATTGACGTTAATTGGCTCTTTTGACACAATATTAACTTTGTTTATGAGTATGACACTTTTAAAGCAATGTCTGAGACACTTAGACTCAAAATACTGACACTTTTGTACTATTTAATGGGACAAATAGGCATTACAGCAGTTCCCCCATTTATAAGAACAAACTGTTTAAACAGATGTTTATGTTTGGCTAAGAATCTGTTGATCAGTCTCTAGAAACAATCAGTACTCCTGTCAACCAAATATAAAACTAAACTAGACAGCACAAAGTTAAGACACATTTCAGTGACTGTTTTCCCACTATGACTGTGACTCTGAACTCCTCCTCTTACAGCAAAAAGTGACAAGAAATGGCCTTTCTTGTGTTTGAAAAGGAACCTTTTTCAGTGTTACCATATATGTGAGGAGAAAGGGCTAAGATTTCCCAGAAGGGAGAGGAAGGTAAGTTGGAGGTGGATAGAGATGGAGAACGCCGCAAAAAGAACAAGAGCGAGAGCGGATCTGTGGGTTGGATATGTTGTTTTGCAGTTTCCCAGCTTATACTGGAGGAGTGATAAGATCCCACTGCTATTCCCTGTACTGCTAACATCTGCAGGTCTCCCAGAGGAGCTATTGTTATCTCCCCGAGCATGTTGCTCTGAATGCCTGCTCTCTCCGCCCTGCACCCCCACCTACCACCCACCAATCCACCCACCCACCGTACACCAGAGCTCCAAAAGCCCAGTGGCCGGCTGGACAGGGGGGAGGGAGGGAGGCAGAGGGGAAGGAGGGTTTATGTGAGTGACTGTGTGTGTGTGCGTGTGTGTGGACAGTGGTGTGGAGCGAGTGAGAAGGACGGAAAGAAAGAAAGAAAGAAAGAAAGAAAGAAAGAAAGAAAGAAAGAAAGAAAGAAAGAAAGAAAGAAAGAAAGAGGGGGGTTGGAATTGCAGCATAGTGTGCTATTCATCAGCACAGTCTCCCATGGAACACTGGGAAAGTGGAATGTCTGTTCCTCTGGCTGACTTCAGCATTGGCTGAAGCCTGATTGATCATGGCTGCTACGCACGGAGCAAATGGGGCTAACAGGAGAGAGGGCGGTCGAGGAAGAGATTTAGTCCTATGACTTGTTTTATTTGCATGCGTCTTCATGCAAAAGCCTCATTTTCCACTAAAATATTCTGACATTGCATCTGTGAAATGTATGGAACACGCACATGCTTGGAAGACAAACTCCTTTTCCCAAATATGTAATGTATAAGCTGATTTTCTGCTTACCCACTAAAACCCATTTTATCATAATTCTGTACGATCAATTGTGACTTTTCACATCTAGGAGTATATGTTTCTATGTGTTTACCCAATAGATCACAATATGATAGTTATAGAATCGTCTATTTCATGAAGACCAGCGCTACCTCTTGCTGAGGCATTAGCTTGACATTCCACACATAGCTTGGCATTATTGAACTGTCACAATTTACCCTGAGGTGAGGACTACTCCAGCTAGAAACAGAGAGGTAAAAAAGGAATATGGCAAAAAGCCGACATTATTGGCCTCTCTGCCTTTCCTTCAGTGGATGCCTGATGATTCATTATTCATAGCTGTCTGTGTGTGGAGCCGGGCATCTTATTGCCATTTAAATCAAATCTCAATATCCAAAGCCTGTGATTCTGCTGCAGCTCTCCCGCTCTCTAGCTCACTCCTAAACTTTGGCCTCTTTCTTTACGCGCTTTGCAAACCTCCCCATGTGTGTTTTCAGATTACGCCCGTTATTTATTCAGTCAGATGAGACCGGCAGACCAGATGGCCATTGGATTATCATGTCCTTCATATTCAAATCCACTGCCTTAAGTTCCCAATGGCCAAACCAGTTCAAGTACTTCCTTAAGCTTCAGTCAGCCCACACACCCACCACAGCAAAGGAACATTCTCACACTCTGTTCACTTGTATTTTTAAGAACATGCTGAAGACATTGTCCTGTCCACACCCAGATCACATATTTTTGTGGTCTGACTCGCAGGTCTTTGTCCAGGCTGCAGAAACCATATATGTCCTGCAGGCCCTTCCCATCTGCAGCCCAACCAGTTTGTGAGCAGCCCCAATAATGGGGCCTGTGTGTGACAGAGATGGATGAGAGCCCAGGGGAGCTCATAAAACCTGCAGCGGGGAGGGACGGGTGGAGGGAGGGAAAAAGAGTGGACAGCAGGCGCTTCGTCCTCTCTAAGCGGACTGGAGCGGACATTAGAGGACTCAGTGAGGCGGGCTAACTGCTGTCCACTCCATCATTAGAGTAGCACCCACAGAGAATGGACTTCTCTTACACTACCCCCTTGATCAGCGTAATGACCAGCTGCCCATACCTGAAGAACCAATTCACTGTTAAATCTGAGAGTAATTACTTTCTATGAGTCCTTTTAATGAAAGTGCACTATACTCTATAATTCTTTCTGTATGTACACAGTGAGTTAGATGAGTGACAGGCTGCCATTCACCCCTGATGAACACAGCAGGGTTGCAGGGCAGTTTAGCCGTTTCCATGTAATTAGAGCTTGCCTTCTGCTGGCTTGTGGTTTTTAGAGCACCAGTGCTCCACAATGAACTGAGCAAACTCTAATCTACACTTCTGCTTAAATCAGAGCCATCATGTAGATTAATTCACTGGAGGGGAAGTAAGAAAGCTAAGATTAGAAGTAGGGAATCAGGACAATGTAGACATACTGTGGGAAGCAGTGCAATGATTAGATTAACTTCAATGTATGATGTAGTACAAAGCTGGCCTGCAATTTTCCTAAAGAAAACAGAAAAAGGACAACACACTGCCTGTATATTTGCAAACTTTGTCTTCAAAATGCACTTAGTCTTTTTCAAAACTTTTACTTATCTCTTGGTACTTCTTTAAGCTCTGATGTTTTGACATTCCCTTTTCCTGCCACACCCACTTCAGCTCTACTGATATTCATATTACAGGAGGATTATGGATCAAACACAAGGCAAAGTGCACCAGTGTATTTAGAAATAGGAATTCTGCTTTAATTGAATTATTTTTCAAGCTTTTGTTGCTGTTGTCAATAGAATAAAAGTTGATCTGTGATCCATTCAAAAATACTCTGGAAGAACATCGTGTCACATATTAGTTGTGAATGGTAAACAAAAACCAGTGGTGAAGACTAAGCTTAGTATACATAAATATTTGACCAAATGGCTTTTACTTGTCTGCAGGAAGGTTGATAAGAACCTTGTGTGTATGCACATGAAACTTCCCACTGTGTGTGTGTGTGTTCTCGGCCCCAGGAGAGACAGATGTTCCTCTGCTGACCGCCTTACTGTCTGTGCGGCCATTGTGGCGTACGGCCGTCCAGCAGACGTGCGTAGCTCGGACAATCCAGTTGGCCCTGAGACAAAGCCTGAAGGATCCTATTGTCAGGGGCCTGTCTAATTATGGAAATCTTATTAATCTATTCAGCAGCAGTCCACTGACAGCTTTTGTGTCAGCCTGGGATTTATTGAGAGACCTGTGTGAGCTGCATCCTATTGTAGGAGTGCGTGATGAAGACAGTGGCACGGCTTTCTTCAGCTGAAACCAGCTTTACTTTGAGGAGGCCCTAAAATTAAAATTAGACCACTTATGGCTCAGGGGGAGTATGTTAGGTTCATTTGTGATTTCTGGCCTCAATTGCTTAAATTTGCCATCTACAAAGTCAGTGATTCTCATGTTCACTAGATGGAATCAAAGTAGCTCTTGGCCTATAAAACTGGTAGTACTCAAGACCGTGTTGTGGTTTCCTATAAAAGAAGTATCAGTGGGGAGCTGAAACGATATCTTTGCAGGAAGCGTGGAGGTAGAGGGCTCCAGTGCCGTTTCACAGCTCCCCTGAGGTTGCTTTCCCCTTCTTTCTTCCTGGCACTTTTGTTTTCCCTGCCTCGAGGAACAAAACGGACACGGATGCAACAACCCTTCTGGGACAGCATGCTATTAAACTGTGCCGATTGTGAAGAGACCGCTTGTAAACAAGAGCACCGTGGATCAATCTAATCAGAGCTCTATTCAGGGCTGAGCTCTACCCCCACCCACAGACCAGAGAAAAATACTAACACCTCCATGCCATTGTACACCTCCACACACAGGCGTGAATTAGGAAGAGCATTGTGCTTGCGCACAGATCTATACATCCTGTCATCCTCTGTCCCTAATTTCTTAAAAACATATACAGCACAATCTGTCACGATGCAAAACTGCAGATGGTTAATTTCTGCTTAATAAGGAAAAATGTGACAGCTTAAAGCAAAATTGAAAGTTGTTCTGAAAGTCATGAAATGTATTCTGTCCGAGCAGCATTTGAGCAGCCAAACAGCTTCTTCTGCTCCCAATAAATCTGATAACTCCAAAGACTTTCAAAGAACAAGGATCACTCTGGCTGTTCAACAAGAAAGTAAAAAATGTTGAAAGATATTCCAGGGTGCAAATTCTTCTGAGCAAAAAGCAACAGAGATGTCAGTGTCAAATCGTTCTGAGAATGCTGCCCTGGCTGTTGTGGCAGTATGACAGGGATTCAATTAAGAAAACATCTCAGACACTTTAAAGAGAAAAGCTTGAAACGGATCCAGTTATGATAAAAGGTACAGTGACAGGCAGAAAGAGGAGAGTAGGGCAGAGTGTGATGGAGGCTGTATTTGCATACAGAATCAGTGTCCTGATGACTGCATCAGTTGCTGTGCATAACTCTGAACCCCAAAGAAGTTGAAATGCTTTGTAAAACCATTATTGTGGTAAATTGCTAATCCTTTTTTAAAAATACACTCAAATAGAAAAAGTTAAAAGACAAAATGTTTTATATTTCATCATCTATGATTTTAGTAATTACATATTATTAATGCCAATTATTACATATTAATATATTATTCATTGGGTCAGGGGCAAAAAAGAGTGGGAGTTGTGGAATGCTATAATAACATGTTTTGTAACATTCCACACAAAAACAGGTTATCAGCAATACGTGATAGTATCATGACTGGGTATGAAAAGGGCTTCCTAAATAGACTCAGCCATTCACAAGCAAAGATGGGCCGAGGTTAGTCACTTACAAGATTTTAATACAGTTGCTCAGGAACACTTAAAATAGTTGTGAGTGATTTAGCTTTTAGTTTTTGTTTACATTTCACACAGCGTCCCAGCTTCTTTGGAATTGGGGCTTTGTACAACAAGAGTGAGCTGATCAAAAAGTCACTGGACCAAACTCATTCTTGCTAGATATAAACATTTAGAGTGAACACTGTGACTGAGTTTTTTTTTTTTGCAAGACATTTAGTGCTTTTTAGACAACTCTATTCAATAATCTACTTTAAAAAGTCCAAATCTGTGTTTGGTGTGCAAATAGAGAGGCATTTGCTCTCAGGGTCTGTTATTTATCAGAGTTTGTTATCTTGATTTGTCGTTCACTCCTGAAGCCCCTTAAGTCCTCTGTTCTCAAGTTCACTGTGATTTATGACACTAATATCAAGCAGGACATTCTCACTCGGCTGTGGCCGTCCTGCATACTACCTGGTCTGTCATAAAAACACCAATCTGAGAGGCCGGCCACATTTCACAGCATGGCAGGTGGAGACAGAGGAAAATTGTCTCTGGATGTTCTTTCACGTTGGAATGAAATACACATTTTATCAGCTCTAGCACAGTTTGTAACAACATAATGAAAAATGATGATGAATTCCTCTCTTATATTGAGGGTTTTGTATGTTGTACTGCACTCTACTACATTATATTGAGTTACCTCACACAGTTTTACCCCACAAATGCTGAACAGTCTCTGTTATCGTGTGGGGTATTGTCAAAAAGCTGTTTAAGGAAGTGTGGGGTCAATCCCTGAGACCCTTCCCAAACCACCTTAAGTCAGGGATAATGCGCATACAGTGACAACAAGAACCATAATTTATCAGACATGCATAATTGGACGTTGCTAAGGAAAATTATTATAAATCTGTGCGTTGGTCACGGTGCTGCTATCAATCAAGAGAAACACAATCCCACACTCCCACTTTGCCTCTCGCTCCCTCTGGCTCACCTGCTCCCCCTTTCACGGCCCTAAAAAGATGTAATAACAGAAGAGTGCGGGAGCGCTACTGGGGAGTTTTCACACCTGCTGCCCAGAGCACGAGCAGACGCAGCTCTTTTCACACACGCCTCACCAGTCCAATCCCAGGAGGAAGGAGCCCGTCTCCTGCAGTGGCATTGAGGGATGTCCTCCGTGTGTGTCTCTCTCTCCCTCTCTCCTACTGTGGGTAGAGCTTTCTATACTCCACGTATCAGAGTGACAGTTTGACTTCCACTTTTTTGTTTCATTCCCCTTTGGGGATGTTTCAGGCCAGCTGTCAGAATAGTTTTTGTGGACGTGTGCAGCTATTATGGTTTTATTAGAGGAGAAGGACAATATGACAGCATTGTGTCAGGCATTTCAAAGGAAGAAAACCGAATAATGAAATCACGCTGCCTTTGTTTGTAATTAAATATTAGGATTAATGACAATTATAGTTTTAAAACCTCTCAAAACAGTATAATACAAGCTCCTATGTGGTAAATTTATAATTTAGAAGCAGTGGACGGATATTCTGTGTCATTAAAAGTTGTTGTTTTGCTGAGTTGATGGAAAGGAGGCTAAAGCCAAACTACTTGATGGCATTTGTTAAATATTGATTAATTGACAAACGTGTTTAGAATTGCTAATGATAGTGCAGCAAAAAGCAAATTCCCATTTGAGAGCGTGCTCATTTTTCAGCCCTTTCCTCAGCACTCTCCAAAACTAGAAAGCCTCCGGAATAATTGCTGGATGCGTCACTTCATGCTCGTAATTTTAGAAACAACTCCCCCATCCCCCGCGCCTGCTAACGCACATCCACAAATGGCAGAGCCCCGTCCACCACCCCTCCCCTTTAAGAAAAACAGGGTCCCTATTTTCTGTGACTGCAGGCTGGCTTTAGGTCATTGTGTCCACTAATATATCAAAGAACAGCTGTCCTAAGGCTCTGTGATGACCAATCACCCCTTCCATCTGTCTCACTCGCCCAATCTCCGTTCTATCTCCCCCTCCTCAGCTCTATCTTTTCCTTGCAATCTCTTCCTTTCCCTGTATTTCTGGTACTCCGCTTCCCTTATTCCCTCCTATTCCCAGTGAGCATGTTGCATTCCCCCCTTTCTGTCCAAATCTCTTGGCCCCTCTGTGTTTTATGCTTATACTCTCAGCACATGGACAGCTCTGGGATTTGTTTTCTGTTGTTAGTACTCACACAAATTAGAGAAAACTCAATATATTCAACAGCCTCACTTCCCCTTTATGGCAGTGCATTTTATGATCACTGCAGTACAAACAGCTAATGGCATAACGATTAAAGTATGTTATTTCTCAAGCGTAGTCATTTACTAATTAGCTGCGCTGGTGTGAAAGACGTTGTGTCTCATTGTCGAGCTTTGAATTCTGCTGCCTCAGGAATCCAGTGAAGTGTTGCCATCCAAATGAGCCTCACCACCTTGCCTCTTAATTGGGCCCTAACGGGTCTCCTTAATGAGCTGATGAACCCTCAGAGAGACAGAGCACAGTGCCAATAGACTCACGGGGCCCTGGGTCTCTAACCTTCTTCTCTTGTGGACACAGACGCATGCAAACATATACATACACACACACCACACACACATACACACCACACACACACACAAACGGACACACTGGGGGCTAATTAGAGCCCATTCACACCCTACACTAATGATCCCGGCTCTTATTCACACACACGTTAGCAGACTGTGTGTTTACTGAGGGGCCTCACTGGCCCCTCCGCAGCAGCACTCATACCACTCTGCCTACAATAGGGCTAGACGCCAGCGCAGCCCTCCAACCTGCTCCTTCAGGGGCCAGGATGAGATCTACTCCTTCTTTCTATACAAACTACTTCATGACTTAGCCAAGTCATTCACAAAGACACTCGCACAAAACATAAAAACAGCCTGAGAGAAAAAGGAGAGGGAGAGGGGTCAGTCAGAGGAGAGCTATAAAAACCGCCAGATCTGGAGTCCTGTGTGTAGCTGCGCTGTGTGTGTGTGCGTGCGTGTATGTGCTGTTTTAAAAGAAAAGGTATCGCTACACCAGCGGGGGCCCCCAGCAACAAGAGTTAGGGCACTCCTGGGTTGGCGGCCTGGGACTGATTTAAGAGTGTGTTTGAAGTGCAGATTACAGATTCTTTGCACCAAATCCCTACAGGAGTATCCATGGCCCCTGGAATCTCTCTCAGGTTTCTTCTCAGGTCCGGCCCTGGCCGCTTGCCCCAGCTTGAAGTCCTCTGGACTGGTCAGAGAGGAGGACTGGGGCCGGACACACAGGGAAGAATGACACGCACACATGCTGGCTGAATGCAGGATCTGAATCACTGCGAGTGGACTTGTAAAAGCAGTTAAGGCAACAAAGATTTGAGTGTGCTGGTGGGTGTACCTGTCCTATTCATGTGTGCATTTACACAGTGTTACTCATCTATGTGCATGGGCAGTAAAGTCCTAAAGCAGGAGTCAGAAGTAGCATTGGGATGGGGGAATGCTCCACATTCCCATGAAGGGAATTCCAACATGGAGGTGAGAGTCTTCGCATGTCCTGCACACATGCAAAGTCCATCGCAGTCAGGGTTTTGCTCAGCAGAATCATGACTACGGTCTTTAACTAAAAGACAGTGAGCTGCAGTGTCACCAGCAAGCACAGAGGTGTGTTTGTGTGTCACTGGTCCGAGAGTAAACAACTTCACTACCTAACACTGCTGTGTGTGCTCATATGTTCTCTCTGTCTACATGCGCGCACAGCAGCAGGCTGTTTTGAAACGTTCTCAACCCTGCAGAAGCTCTGCAGAACAGAGCCACTTTGTGCATGAAAAACCATCAAGCTACTGAGCAGAGCAGATGAAAACCAGCATTGTGCACACTGATCATAAAAGCAAATCACACACAAAGGCGAGCACATAGTGTACTGAAAGATTCCCATGACGGACCAGCAGTGTGCTGTCTCTGAAGGCATGTTAACTATTCCACCAGCAGTTTGTGACATTCTTGGACGCGCTGTCCACTTCAGCAGCAGGGAGAATGTATTCAGTCAGTATGGACTAAAAGGGTGCAGGGGGCTGATGGAAAGACTACTTAAACAGGCCTTGCCGGAGAGCAGCACAACCATGCATGCATGGTCTTGCAAATAAATCAATCATTAGTGTTATTTGAGCATCTCAGCCTAATTGGATTCATGGTAGAGCTGTGAAGATTGTGCGATTAATCGATTAGTCATTAAAAAAGAATTTGTTGCCAGCTGTTTTAATAATTGACTTAATTGTGAAAGTATTTCTTTTTATCAAAAAATGTTGAATATTTGTTGGTTCCAGGTTAAATGTAAATGTAAATGCTTTTCATTGTGATCAAAGGAGGAGTCTTTGGGGTTTTCAGGCTGAAGACTACACTCTGGGCCCTGGGAAATTGTGATACGCAATTCTAAACAATTACTCATGAAAATAATCAGAAGATTAATTGCTAATAACTGTTAGCTGGAAAAACTAAACATGTTCTGGGAGAATTGGCATTAAATCAACCAAGAGCGACTTGTGAGAGGACATGTTTCATAACAACACATAAAGTCAAATATTTATTCTTCTGGCAACAATTTAAAATTCCATTCATCTGATCAGAGGTCAAATAATAACATTGGCTATTTCAAGGGTGAAATTTACAAAAAGCAAGCAAAGTGTTGTGGTTACTGCCAAACATCCGCTCATGATGCTTTAATCAGGCTGCTTTGTCCAGTTTAAATTCTCACACCCACACACTTGTCTTACACAGTTATCTGCATAGTTTTTTTTTTGAGAAAACAAATCTAAAGTTTTTACTATCCATTATGAAGTAATAGTTTTTAAATTAACCATTCTTTTTGATTTCTCCCTCTTTTCTTGTAACTGTCATGCCGATAATGCTCCTTTGAGGCGAGTTAAAGAGCTGGGAAAAAGGGGCTCTTGAGGGCCCAGGCCACGGAGGCAGCCCCATGCTGGCTGGCAAACAATGCTGTTTTGGAGAGCCAGAGCACTGGACTCAAATGAAACCTGGTGGGTGGGTGTATAGGATGGGTGGACACATCAGCTATTAGGCCAGCACTGAAATGAAGATGTAGAAAAGGAGGCAGTGTGTGTAGCATACAATCCTGAGCTGTATTGGTAAAATGACACTGGTAGAGCCAAGGGGTTTCTGCTGCAAAAACCATCTGTCCTGCAGACTCCCGGTCCTTTTTTCTACCAACAAATGTATCTTCCACCTGGTGATGAAACCATCAATGTCCCT
>JAQNCA010000002.1:12476592-12493724 GCA_029783725.1 Acanthurus tractus | reverse complement strand
TGTGTGTGTGTGTGTGGGTGTGTGTTTGTGTGTGTGTTTGTGTGTGTGTTTGTGTGTGAAAAAAAAAGAAGGACGGGGGGGGAGGATTATTAGTGTGAGGTTCAGCTGTTTATTATTCCAATTCTATCTCTAACAGCTGAAAATTGGAGAATTAGGCGGCGGCCCGGAGCAACCTGGGGATCAATGCGGAGGGGTTAAACCCTATGGCATGGCTCCACACACTGACAGCGCTCACAGATACTGACGCAGCACATGCACACACACCGCAGAGGTCATTCACGAAACTTAACAGACACATCAGATTTACCACTCAGAAGTGATAAGACACTCACAGACTTCACAGGTCGATGAATAGATTCACACTTCAGAGGTGGGTGAGTGTTTGAAAAACATAAGGCTGTGTCAGTTTGCTGCTAAAAGCTTGAGGTTTTGTCGAAATCTTATTGAGTTTCCCTTTTCAAGCTAGTGAAATACTTCTCCAAAGCTTCAAACACTCATTCAGGTCTCTTGATTCTGTATCTGTAGCATTCACAGAGAAACTATTTACTTCACCATTATGCTGCTGATCATGATCAGTGAGCGGAGAGAACTACTAAGAAAGACAGGAGAACAATCTCTTTTAACAGGCTGGATCCCTCCAGCCATCCACCTCTTAATACAGTGTGTGCACACATAGACTTTCTCTGTTACATACACTGCTGGCATGTGCATGTAGTGTCAGATACTCTCTTGTCACGTCCATGCATGTTGCTAATCTGGAGGGGGACATGTGACACTGGGAACTGGGAAACCTGAACTTTCATTACCAAGCAGGCATGCAGTTTGAGAGCATGTAAACAGATCTCTGGACACATGGGGGTTAAGTATTTTGAATTAGATTTTAAATGGACTTCTTGCTGCTTCAAATTAAAATTGTGAGAATTTTGTGTAGAAATTTTTGTGTCTTTTTAATGTCTCAGGTTTGTTTTCTGTGCTGAGGAAGTAGGTAGACCAATGGAGAACAAATAAAGGAGTGATAAAGGAGAGAAGGTTTCAATCCTGATGCAGTTGTATATTAACTCCAGATGTGGAGAACTTCACATCAGCTCTGTGGATCAGTTCTACTGTTTGCTGGCACCCGAAGTTTAGCTCTTAAAGAGACATTTTGGGGCCGCCGTTTATCTCACTCGGTAGCATGCACGTCGCGGCCCATATACATGCGAGGCTTTGTCCGCGAGTTCAAATCCGGCTCTGACCATTTGCTGCATGTCACCCCCTCTCTCTCTCTCTATCTCCCCATTTCAACTCTGTCCTATCAAATAAAGGCCAAAAATGCCCAAAAAATAATCTTTAAAAAAATAAAGAGACATTTTGGAGATTTTTAACCGGATATGTATTATTACAATGTTGGCATACTATGCAAATGACTGATGGCAAACTTCTCTTCATGTTTCCTCCATGGCTCCTCTTTTATTTAGGACAACACATTCTGTATCCTTTGATGATTTTCTACTTCTTGTACAAATGGGAGTATTAAAGCAATTTTCCTCAGTTTTCTCTTGTCATATAGCACCAGTTTCCAAAATACTGACATATTTATACTATTTAAACAGCCTGATTTTACAAAAAAGACAATTTTCCTAGTGGTTAAATTGTTTTTAAAAGCTTTTGTTTTCATTTACAATGAAAGACTTAAATTAACAGGCAAAGAAAAACAATTAGTGTGGACAGTGATTGCTGCTCGTGGGATTATTCCTTAATGTTAACAGCAGATTAAAACCAGTAGAGTGTTTGTGTTGTGTGAGTGCTTCCTTACAGCCTGACAACATTAAGCTTTAATTAAAGACAGTGAGCTAATCCACTAGCTGCAGGATCTAACACTTGTTACTGTCAATAAGACACTAAAAGTGATTTACCCTCAGAGTTCCTTCAGTCCAGCTCCAACGACTGAACACACTTGTGTAATGCATTACTGCCATTTTCCCCTTGATTTTTCAGAGACATACTTTAAAAAATAATTGTTGTATGACATTCTACTGCAGCAGTACATTCCTTGTTATGTACTAGAGATGAAGGAGGGTTGATCAAAAATGATAACTGATGCAAAACACAACCTTGCTTACTGTGGCAAGTTGTAACTTGATGCTATAAGTCACTGACATTAATTTGCAAAAATGCTTACTTAATGAAGATGATTCCCGTAAATAATGGCATGCATTTATTCACTGTGAATAGGTCAGCTACAAATTGCATGAATGTATTCATTATTTAGAATATCCTCCAATGGATTCTCTTGTTTGGCATCAGGCTGAACAATGACTCACAAAGCATACTGTGCACTTTCAGCCTATTCAACTGCTTCAAAGAAACTTCATCCTTGGAGTTTATTCACAGTCACAGAAGTGTTGCAAATAGCAGCCATACCATAGAAACCTGATACTTTCGAATTTAAGAAAAGGCTAATAAAGATGTATTGTCTTATTATTTCAGTCTATTTAGATTAAAACTTCCAAACAAAATATGAAATTTATTAATTTGAGGCTCTGGAATTAAAATCATTTCCATCATTTGTATAGATTTAAAGGTTTGTTGCCTAGAGTAGAAGGAGCTGAGTTGCACATATTTTTTTTACATACATGTACAGTTCCAGTCTTTTCGTGATTGTTCAGACAGGTAAGTTAATAACTTTTGTGATAATGTGGCAATGTGGTGATTGAAAATTGCGAGTCAGCACAGAGAAACTGAATGACACTGGTAGATTTCCACTCATCCAGTGCCCCCAGTCTAAGGACAGACTTATGCTGCAGTCATATTCTTAAAAATCTGATGTATACATAAAACTTTACTAATATTGGAAACAGACAATGGACACAGATTGGCTTAATGACAGGCACCTGGCTGCAAAAATTGCCAATGTTGTCATCTGCTCCTATAGTTGTTGCCAAAATTTGCTGAAATAATGTGTCAACTGTCACACATAAGAGTATTTAGCTGTTAACTGAGATAAATCTCTAGCTTGTTTTCTAAAAAATAAAAAAAAATAAGAAAAAATAATATATAAATATTGATCAAATTACCCCTATCTAGCCACTAGAGTGGTACAGGTGTGAATAAAATCTCACTTGATTATGGCTAAATCACCTTCTGCTCAAGCCAGCAGCTTGATAGCAGCAGCTATTGATAAAAGTGTGTGTGGCAAAAAAGACCAGTAGGAAATTGATTGAAAATTGATTTAATTTTGAAAAGACAATTCATATATGCAGGGAAGGCATAAGAGAAATCAATATTTGCCATCTACATGCAAAGTAGAGGAGTAGTGAGTGAGTGCATCCAGTACACTATGACTTCACCAGGAGGAAATAAAGAAAAAATTAGTTTTAAAAATAAGACAGTGGTTATTTCTTGTATATCATGCATGTGTATTGTATGTATGTTTAAGTGTGGTAACAAGAAAAGATGGCCTCAACTCAGACCACAAAGAGCCTGGAAGAGATATAAAAACAGCCACAATATCAAGAAGTTCACACATACAAACACACACACAATATGTAACCACTGCAATTTTCTTTCAACTCTGGCTTCTTGAATTTTGTGAAAATTGAAAATCGGTACATTTATGGCTCAGAACTGGAGGACCAGTCAGGCTCAACCTCGGAAAAGGAATTAGTTTCCCCTTACGTGATTGTCACAGACTCTAATAGCTCTTATTGGACTACTGGTCCCTCTATTTTCTCCTCCATCAACAGAGGTTGGTAGGGAGTTAATGGCTATTCTCCACTCCTTATTAAACCTTTTCTCCAGGGTCTTGCTCGTGCCCAGTGTTCAGGGAAACAGGGGCAACAGAGTGGGGTACGGCTCACCAGGGTGTCTTTTCTAAAGTGTCCAGCCTGTAGGAGAAGACCTGGACAAAGCAAGGAGCCTGGTGAAAGCTGCCTGTTGTCCACCTAATCCTAGCTATGGCCCCGTCTCCATTGACAACGCGATCACGAACAATAGTCTCTTTCAAGAGTCGTTCTCTTCACTGACACACTGACATAGCAACAATAGAAGAAGACACTTAAGGAATGGAAAACCTTGTCCATGATCACACATGTGCTTTCTTCACTAACAGTACATGAAGAAAAGTGCATCTGTAAATGACTGTCAAAAATAAATAGAGTTTTCCTCTCAAAAAGAGCTCTGGGGGCAGAAACATGAAACCACAGGCACATAAGAACAATCTTCCTTATCATTACTGATGAAAGCAATAAAAAGAAGCCTCGGATCGTCACTTGTACCAGAAAAAAAAGGGTGAAATAGGCTACAATGTGTGGTCTGGTATAAAATGATTTCTCTTCTTCGAAATCAGTTTTTCTCCCCTTGCTTTCTCCTTTCCTTTGAGCACATTTGCTGACCAACAGAAAAGGAAGATGAATGCTTCCATTTCAGATGCCGAGGCCCCCTTCTCTCATCTTCTTCGATCCAGATTTCACATTAAACTTGTAATAGCATACGACCCTGCAAGGCACGATTCTCATTCTGGTGGGCCATGTTATATGAATGAGATTTGGTGAAATGCCAATATTTATGCACATACATTCCCATTCTGAGCCTTTTCTCATCATTGCATCTACCTTTGGTACTAAAGGAAGAGCAGCTGTCATTTGATACATCAAATTAAACTAAGGAATACACAAACACATACGCATGCACGTACATGCACATACATTAAATCCATCACAAACCACAGTCACAAAATATACAACCATTCCACATTGTCCAGACATGGGCTTGGCTTCAATAAGCTTCTCCCTGCTGCTCTGTGCAGCACTCTCCAGCCAGCTACAGCTACAGTTGTTGGGAAGGTCATCTGTCAAAGCATGAACTAGGCTGTGGCCGGCATCCCCAGGAGGTCTAAAGAGAGGGAAGAGGCGTCTCTGAAGGACACTTTCCCTTCTCTTCTGTGCACTAATTCAATCGTTTTGACAGGATAGCGGTGTCCCAGTGTCTGCCAGCCCAGTAATCTCTGTGTAATTGAGTTCCCAATCAGCCATCCATCAATAATGCATCTGGTTCCATGAGGGAAGACACAACCACACTGCACTGACCCTCTGCATGGAGGAAGGAGACAGGATTCTGTTTGTACTGGACAGAAATCTATTACTTCCTGGAAATCATTCACTAGACTATCTGGCTTGTATCACTCCCAAACACAAGCTAGTCCAAAATTGGGATTATTATGTTACATCAGACAGTATCATGGGTGGGCAGTTTCCAGAGCTGAAGACATTGTTGTTCGAAAATCAGTTCACATGACAGTGTTACAAGCACCAAGATGCAATGAGTCATCAGCAGTGTGTTGTGTAATTTAATTATTCCAAATACTCAAGGAAGAGGCTGAGGGACAACACAGATGTTAAAACCCTTCTATGAAGCCCGTCCTCAAACAGTGTTTAGTAAAGCTCTCTTAAAACACAGCACTTCCACAAAGAGACACACACAAACACACAAAGATACACACACTTTCACAGGTTCGAAGTCTAGCCACATACTCCTCACTTTTCAATTGCCGGTGCATGCCAACCTATCAATTAGTGACTAAGACCATGGTCCTCCAAGGTTAAACTGTACAGCTGTCTGAATGATTTTCAATTATACGGCCAGGAAGCCCCCGACAGCTCGCTGGCTCCCACCTTCCTCTCTGGTCTCACAGGGTCATTCATAATACCTAATGCCTCCTATAGATAATTGTGTATCACCACCTCCAAGTGTTATCTCCATTTTCAATTTCCGATCTTCAAGCACCTGGTATCCCCCCTTTTAAAAGATCAGTTTGCCTCTGCTCTTTTGTTATGAATAAACTGCTTTTGATGGAACATCTTGTGAAAAAGTAGATGTGCCCAGTAAGGAAGTATTTGCAAATTAGACTTTTGATAAATGTAATGCTCCAAGAAATATTTAGTCTTATCAAAGAAAAATCTTCATTTTTATAGTTAAGTGTAAAATAATATGTGTTTAAAAATAATTTGTAATCAACTGTAGCTCCCTTCATCTTGGTTACAACGTGCTCCCTGGATCCCTGTTGTGCTGTCCCTTTACCCTTGGGTCTGCCAGATTAATGGCTCATTTAAGTCCCCATTACATTACATTAGCCCATGCAGCCAGTGCACACTGTACACTCCCCAGCAAATAAATCACATCATGAAAATATGAATCAATCTTAATAAGTGACTGCACATAATCTGTTTGATGTTAAGGAGTATGACAAAGGTTTATACTCAGAGCAGCGAATTACTGTCACTCACAGGGGCAGAGTGACTCTAATAGCTCCGGAGATATCACAGTTATTGGCTTATCAATGAATTGAGCTTAAGAAGCTCTGAGAGGGAGAATATCCTCTGTGTTACTGCAACCAGATTTCACAACTAGAAAGGCAAGTATGTTGGTGTGAGAGTGTATTACAGCAGTCAGTGGTCTGAACCGATTCCTGTGGTTGGCTGGTTGGGTCAAAAGTCACAAAATGCCACAAAACAGCTCTGCTTGTCCAAGCGATTTTAGAAAAGCGGTTCAGTGCAGCATAAGAGTGTGACAGCATGGGTTCGAGAAAAGTCTAAGAATTGCAGCTATGAAATAAAGGTGTAGGTGTGGTTCACACCACACACCAACACACACAACAACACCGCACCTAGCTGGAGGTTAATTCAATCCCAGCGTGTTCCATTTTGAGGCTGCTGTCAGGCTCAGGTCTATAGTGTGACATTGTGAGAGAGAGGTAATTACATTTTGGTCCAGACCGGCAACTCAGCGTCTATTCAGAGGGTGTTGTCAGTGCCCTCCTCCTATAGACCACAGCCACCAGAGGAATGTCCAGCACTGGACACATTGCTGTGGACAAAACAGCTCCACTGACTGCACCCCACTGGCTGAAGAAGTGGACTTTCATTGTTTAACTAAAAACACTTATGAGCAAACTCACCTTTATAAGATTTTTTTAAACACACTTAATCAGTCATGCTTTACATTAGACTTTAAGTACTTTACATGTAAATAAAGTTGTTTGTAATGAACAAGTAGGAAAACATAAATTGTTAAATAAAAATAATAGGTTTAAGGTTTACCTGTCAACCCACACATTAATAATTACATTACAGTCATCTATGAAAATGTCTAAAATTACTTTATTTTTGCTTTTTAGTTTGGTAAGTTGTGTACTGATGTATCCCAATGTTCAAACAGAGAAATACATAATATTATTTAAGATAAAAGTGTGTTTCATCACGGGCTGCCGATTAGCTCGGTCGGTCAGTCCATGTACGGCAGGCTTAGTCCTCCGCGCAGCGGTTGCAAGTTCGACTCCGGCTCCGACCCTTTCTGCATGTCACTCCCCCCTCTCTTCGTCCTGTCTGCTCTTCAGCTGTCCTATCCATAAAGGCATGAAAAGCCCAAAAAATAATCTTAAAAAAAAAAAAAGTGTGTTTCATTTTCTGTCGCTGACTTCCAATGTAACACCATTCAGAGATTTAGAGAGGAAGTTTGCAAACATGACTAAATGTGAAGTGAATAAAACTATGTACATTACCTTGTCTGTGATCATTTCTGCCCGAGCCAGTCAGAATAAAATTATCTGCAATGGTGGCTGTTTAACAATGAAACAAATACATTTCATGATCCCAGGCTACTTCACAGCATCTTGAAACTACATAATTTTTTGTTTTCATTGTTTTGATTGGAGTCCTCCAGAATTAGAAATTAAATATAGTTTGTTTAAATTCAAAACAGTTCTCTGCAAAAATCCTGAATGAATGCAGTCAGTCAAGTTGCTTCAGCACTTTATCAGTTTCTGACTAGCAGGCTGGAACAAACATAAAGTTGCCTTTAAGGCAACTCCTCTGCAATCAACAGTCACAAGTTGTGCAACAGATCTGTCTTGTGAAAAAAGTAATGTTATGGTGACCAAGCTGAATGAAATCCAATTAAGTTTACTTTTAATTTATTTTAAATTTTCTTTTTTGGAGGGGTATCAACACTGGAGAGGTATTAAGTGATTCAATAAAACTAAAAAAAGACTCCTATGTTAGAGAAAATCCATTAAAACATTCAATCTGTCCTCCTCACACACTGTATAGTCATTTCACAATGAAACGTGACTGTGCTATGAGTCAAGGGCTGTGGACTTTGAAGTAGAAGTAAAACACACCCAAGAGTTTTTATAGTTCTACTGCTATTAGCATGTACACCTGACCACAAAAACTTTGTAATAGATTTACAGCTTTGCTGATGCTCTCAGTTCATGTGTGGTCATGTTGTACTTGTCCATTGTGTACTATTGATCAAGCCCTAGTGAAACTTGTGACTAAAGCTTAGTCCTATCCCAGCAGAATAAATCACAGTATTGACCCTATGGTTATCAATAAAGGTAATGACAAACATCTGGCCCCACCTTTAATGGAATCGACAGAGCTTTCCTGGCAGCGACACAGCATTGGCCACACATAGATTGCCTTGATCTTTCCAGTGGGAACCCACCCTTAGTATGCAAATGAAAGAGGAGAAATGCAATCGCCATCTAAAGCTAAGCAGTGCTGCTATTGAATTGGAGCTGAAAATCTCCATAAACACCAAAGAAAAAACCTTAAAATGTCCGCTGACAATAAGCCTGTTTGGACTGACTAGGATTCATTCTGTCAAGGAGCACTGACACAGTGTATCTATGTCAATGGAGGAATAAGTGAGGAGATTAAATCAATGGTTGCTCCACTGAGGTTCAGAGGTGCTGAGCTGGACTTTTGGAGTGGCCTGCAGAGGCAGCACTCTGTCCTGTGTGTCCTGGGTGTGTCAAACCCAGATCCACACTGGATATCTTATTATTAAAGCCAAGGGTCTTCTGTGACAATTATCTCCCGTGTAAGAGAACACCTGACTCTAGCAACAGAAACTACATGCATGGACTCAAGCAGGGGTGTGGTCATAGCATTATTTGAGCCACATCATCCTCCACATCATTGTAGCTCTCAATGGCTATGAGAAGCAAACTAGAGTAAATGTCCTTGTTGTCTTGTACGTATACACACAAGGATAGGACTACACAGATATTCACCATACTGAAAGGACAGCAGCATGGATACCCTGCAGCCCAGTTAGCATTTCACTGCAGACGACAATCAAGAGAACATGCTCAGTGGACTAATAGTAAATGACACAAAATTGCACTCTATTGACAGTATTGAATTCCTAAAGGTGCTACAACAGCAAGCAATTACGGCTCTCTATCACATATAATTTGAAATCACATTATTTTGCTGTAATGGAATTGTTACAACTGACATTTTCCTTTGCTGGGAAAATGAAAACAAAAAGATCTGGTGGAGAGGCGAAGAGAAGTACTGTACTCAGAATCATGCAGATTTAATGCAAAGGTGAAACACACAATGTTTAAAGACTGACACTAAAAAAAAACAAAGAAGGGACTCGTGTCTTAAAATAAAATAGAATAAACCCATAACACCTTCCATTTTATCTTTCTTAGAGTAAGCCGATGAGACAAGAGCTATTGAAATTTTATAAGCACGTCATAAAATTCAGTCATGCGTCTCCAGCTTTCTATCATAATTTCTTTTGGGTTCCCCCTTCATTTAGTGGATGGGCTGCAGCCCAGTGAGTGAGTGACTCATAAAGTAGAGATGTGCACACACAACATGCA
Organism: Acanthurus tractus; assembly: GCA_029783725.1. Classification (NCBI taxonomy): domain Eukaryota; kingdom Metazoa; phylum Chordata; class Actinopteri; order Acanthuriformes; family Acanthuridae; genus Acanthurus; species Acanthurus tractus. The sequence continues at coordinate 12,484,066 of JAQNCA010000002.1, read as the reverse complement.
GAGGTACAAACATAAAGGTTTAATAGAACAATTTAATTATGAGTGGGTTTGTGCCTGCTGTGTCTGGGATCACCCCAATGAAATCTCTTGAGAAGCAACATATGAAACATTAATACATAAAATACATGTTTACTATAACATCTACAAAAGAGCATGCACTTTTTCAAGTTCCAATTTTTACACTTGATCCAAATTAAAAAAGGCAAAACCCTAGTGAGCTCAGCCTGAATGTAAATAAAGATGAAATAAACAGGAGCAGTGAGGTCATCCCAGAGTCCACAGTAAAGACCCCAAAGATCAACCATGTGTGCACAAAACTGTCAAATGTTAAATGTATCTTTTAGTTAAAATTTCTTTTATATGTCATTAAGATAATTGAAAATCTTTTAGGTAAAAAATAAAAAATAAAAATCTGAACTTTTTTTTAAAGACATGAAAAATTTACAAGCAGTACACTTTGTATCAGTCAAATGGCGCCTTTCCCTAAACAGAATCACTTGGTAAAATCTTCTAATAAATCTAGTCTTCCGTTTGTTTTACTAGTAAATCCAAGTTGGTACCAAACTCAGGGTGAATATTTTCCATCATTTGTTGTGAATTTTTTTTTCATTTACGGTAAGGTAAGGCAGCCCTGAACCTCCCATTTCCCCACCAATCCTGTTACTGCCGGGATTTGTTCTGCTGGCCCTATAAAAGATTAGTCCTCGAGGAGAAAGAATGGACTTGATTAGCTAGACAGCAGTTTAATGGGATTGTCAGAGGGCCCACAATAAATCAGCTTTTGTGATTAAATGGGATCTCCAGTAAAAGTTGTATGTCTCCAAATCAATAACTATTGAATGTTTTTCCCTTTGTTTGAGGCGAAGGTAAAAAAAAAAAAAGAAAAAAAAGAGAAACAAAGCTAAAATTTCCGCTGGACTAATGACCCTAAAGCTAGTGGTGAGAGGCAGCTTACATGGAGGAGTGAGGAGGTGGAGAGAGAGGGCAAGGAGCCACTCAGCCTGGAGACGAAACAGAAGAAAATAAGAGATGGGTACAGAGATTTTTCTTTCGCATAAAGAACAAAGCATAAGGGAATAGTTAGGGCATTAAGTAAAAGCAAATGGACTTAAGCAGATGTGGATGTATAACCATAATTGGACTGATACTGTAAAAGCTCTAGGCATCTCTGTAATGGCTACCCACAGACATCACTGCATTCCCTCTCTCTGTCTGTCTGACCATGTGCTCACAGGGACATGAGTCAGGTCAAAGATATCCTCCTCATGTGTATCCCTCTCAGTGTGATTGAACACCTGGAGGTAGAGCTGGGCTTCGTCTATTAGCGAGAAATAAAATAGAGTGGAGGCACAAAGTCTCCAGCCAGCTCATGACCCTGTGCGGTTATGGAGAGCTGCCCTGGTCAATTAAGCAGCAGGGCTTTGATTCCTCCATACATATTAACCACCCAACACCAGTGAGACATACAAGGTAGTGCCCATAGATCATCACACCAGGTTAAATAGAAAATATCATTGACCAATGTATTTTTTCCTGGCTAAATAGATATGGGATTTGGATTTTGCAAGAGGTATCACAAGGTTAAAAGATTTATTGATGTTCTGATGCATATTGTGCTTTTTTGCAAAAACAAAAGAAAGAGGGCATTCATCAAACCATAACAAATGCTCATATAACAAAAAAAACACATCCACATAGCAAAACATTAATGACTGCTCTCCATGAAAGTGACCACAGGCCAAAATAAAGTTGTGTTAGGTTATAGGTATATACAAACAGCTAGTAGCCTGATTGTTGATTAACAGTGTTAAGAAAAGTAAATAAAAAAGATTTCATATTTAAATAAGTTTTTAGACATTGCTTCATGACATTACTGTTTTCTCTACTTTCCAAGTTTGCCCCTGTGAAAGTGCATTGCACAAAGGGCAGGGCAGTCTTGTTTACGCCATAATGAAAATGATGGTAGATACTAAAACAGCAAATTCAAATTTTAACACAAAAGAACATCTATTGTATCTTCTTGAAACACATAGAGCTGGGTAAAAAATGACAGCTTGATAATGTAGATGCACTGGCAGGTTTCTAATAAGCAGCCAACAATAACAGCAATTTTTTAGATCATCTTTTGAAGGGACAGATAAGAATAAAAGTCACTGATAATGACAGAAAAATACTGCAACATTTGTGTCAGATATAAGGCCTCAAATTATTCATTTTACAGAAAAAAAGGTCCCTGATACTATTTTATATGGTATTTTTATTGATTAAAGCTACTGCTACATTTACATGTGTGACTTACATCTTTGCCTTTTACTTCTGTAGATGCTCTAGGTTGAGCTAATTTAAACTAGGTATATATACTGTTTGGTAGTTTATATGGAAATAAAGTACAGGCATCTCAAATTTGTACTAAACTACAGTACTAGTTACATTCCACATTGTGTGACAGGGTTTTTAAAAGGGAAATTAGGTGTAAATTTTATCGGAACCTTGATAAATTTTGTGGTGCCAATAGATTCTCGATCTACTTGCCCATATGGCCAGTGGCAAAAAACATTTTAGACGGTCCCTTGTTCTCCTTCATCTTTGTGTATTCGTTTAATGTTGGTTCAAGTCTGTTACCCAGCTGTATGCCTGTGGCCCTGGTCTGTATCTCGGGTGCTGTGTGCAGAGCTAAACCCTGACTCACCCCTCCACTTCACACATCAGATCACATCAGAGGGTTAGAAGAGCGTTCCAGGTCCCACCAGCCCGCTCTACATTCCTGCTGCTTTGATACTGGGAGGGCTCCCGCGTGTCTGTCCATCATCATCGTCCCCCTCTCCTCCACCTCCAAACCTTCTCCACCCCCCACCCCCCACCCCCCAACCCTAACCCCAACTACACACACATAAAACCACTCTCTCTCCTGATCCTCCCCCAGCTCAGAGGAATTCTCCAGCTCTGGACAATGTTTCATTTCTTCAGAGGCCACATCTTTGATAGCTTAATGGCCTTCACAAAGAGAACATGCACTGAGAGACAGGGAGCTTCTCATATTCAAGTCATTCAGGCTAAGCCTCAATATGTTGTGTGGGCTCACTTGTCACAATTAATGTGGAATAGCATGTTCTTTTTGTAGAAGGAGTATGTTGACTCCCTTTTCATAAAAGCCGGTATTATTTAGCAGGCTCGCCTGGGTGTACCTTCCTCAGACTGCAGCCTGAAACACAAGGACAGCACACAAGGAGACAGCAACCCTGACCATTGTCCAAGAGTGAGTGAAAAACATTTCTCACAATGAAGACATGTGCATGAGCCTGGACTCGATTCCATCTCCTTATTCACCTCTAATTCTCATTGAGCAATGGCAGCTCTGCTCTCTGTCAGCGCCATTTCACCACATCTCACTTTGACATCTTCACAAGTGTGTATGCTGTCTTTGTGGCCCACTGCACTTAGAAGGTCTGTTCATTTTCTAGGCTGAAAGCACAGCATACAGAGCAGCCGCATACAAACTGATCTTTCCCTCTGACACTACTGACACTAAGGACTTTTTTCTTTGCTTGGACAGGAATGAAAATCTCTCGGGCTGTGTTGTATGAAAACATGTAATTGATAAGTTGAAAAGATAAAGTAATGATATATTGATAAATTTCTTATATTCCTGTGTGGTACTATTCTCATCAAGCAAAACATCTCAAATGTATTGCACTTTACCTTTGCCCACCTACCCATCCAATTATTTTCTAGGACTGGGGGTCTCAATCCTTGACCCCAAATACCGCAGTTCTAGTTTTCTTTCTTGCCATCTAATCAGGGACCGATTTACACTCGATTTGCTGAGTGAAAGCTTTTAGAACAAATGTTCTAGATGATTACTCATGAGACAACTGGACACACAATTGTCATTTTTCATTTTCAGCATCCTGCAGTACAACTGGAAGATGCATGTCCTGGGTTTCCTACCAGACATCCATGCCTTGAACACCTCCAATGGGATGCATTTGGGTAGCATCTGCCAAAATCACATCAGCCCACTTCAAAGGGCTTGACAAATGGTGATTAAGTAAGATGAATGTAATTGGGTCAACAGGACCAAAGAGTAGGAGTGCTAGAACGCGCTCCAGCATTTAAGGTTAATCAAGGTAACCAAGTTAACATTCTAGGCAAAGCTCAAATCTGGCCCTTAACCTCACAGACTGGTTTAACTAGTACCAGTAGTAACATAATAGCCAGCATCACAGTCAAGGAAAATGAAAGTCCGACCACAGTTAAAATCATACAAAAAGATCAAGACAGATGACAGATGAGGCGCAGTAAAGATATAGATTGTATGTGTGTATCAAGTGTATTTGAGCTTTGTTCTATTGCTTGACATTGCAAAGAAATGCATTCTCAAAAACTAAAGGGGAAAGCAAATCCACAGTGTTTCTTTAAGAGAGTTAGACCGCAGCTGGATCACTGTGCCTGGCAACTGACCTTCAGGTGCCGCTTGAGGGGCAAGTCCATGATGCTACTTTTACAGCAAAACCCCCCTTCTGTTCTCTACCTCTGCCTGTAATAGCATGGCTTATAGTCATTTTCAGCTAGAGGACATTTTATGACAGCCATAGCTATGATTGCAGACCAGGCCAGTGGCAGCAGTATGGCTGAACACATAGTACAAGGTGCAGGCTGACCCTGAACCAGCCCCCACACTATTGGCTCCGCCACGCAAGAAGGAGAGCTGGTGGACAGGCAAGATTATGGCAGGGAAGGTGCACGTGTGGGTTAATCTCAGGTGTTGTGAGCAGGTTTTAATATAGATGGTCAGCAAGGATGCGATAGGGGATAATTGCTTCTGGGGTTGTTACAGATGGTGCTGGTTGATCTGTTAACTATGGCCTGGCCAGAGCCCCGTCAAGGACATTTTTACTGCTCTGATCTCCTTATCTGGCTCTCCCATTGTCAATCAGAACTAGTCCTGCAGATGTGTGACTTTATGTGTATGTCATTTTCTGTATTATTTTCTCTATTGAGAAGTTATAGTGTCCTGGCAAAACCTTTAGTATGTTATATGAAATGGCTGATCATTAAACCCAGAGGGGCACAACATACTGTTCGACAAGAATTCTTAAAAAAACAGCTACACTTAAAAAAAACAAGCAAATGTACATGATAGTCTGATCATTCTTAGTATTTTTTTGACACTCAATACTTAGTAATTTTAATCACGAACCATGGCGATTTTATTCCAATATTTTAAGCTGCAACTTCTGACACAAAACTTAAGGTTCAATATCCAAAGGCTGAAAAAGAACAGATCTACTGCAGTCTCTGGCTAATAGGAAGAGCAGAATGTAGGCAAACAATATAGTATATCATGTTTTTGGACAAACCCATTGACTGTTCCATGGCCTCAACAAGGTAAATGGTAAGAATACAGATAAACATCACTGAAATCTGTTTCAGTTATTTATATCACACTTATATCACAGCAGAATGTGTGTGTAAGAGATAGCTTTCATCGATAGTCCACTTTATTTCAACAAGATAATCCACTCATGATCATGAACCCTTTCCCTGGAGACTGGAAACATATTTTATGAACATATATATGTTCCTATATAGCCTTTTGCATGCCACTACTTGCAAATGCAACAAAAATTACAGACATAAAACTTTACCATTGAGTGAATATTCTTTTCAGCTATTCTACATGATTTATAATGTAGTTGCTGCATTATCATATCTGCTGTGTGTGCATGAACACAGTATTCCCGGATAAAAGCATTTTTATTATCATATTTAGCTATAAAACAGCAATTTTCCATATACTCTTACACTTAGGCAAAGACAAACCAACAGCATACAAGCGTGCACACATGGTGGGAAATACAGAAAGCAAGAGTGACAGCAGAATGATAGAGGTCTGCGCTCGCCTCTCATCAGAGCCAGTCCAAGCGGCCGCCCTGTCAGAACACGCCCCAGATGAGGTCTCTCAAGGCGTGGAGAGAGCTGTCATAACAGGAAGCCTGGAGGGCCGTTCGATCAGATAGACAGCTCTGAGAGGTGTTAGACAAACACAAAGGACCTGTCTACATGCGGCTGGCCCTGGCTATAGCTACACAGTACAGCCCTACTGACAGACAGACATCAGTCAGGGAGCCTTTACCTTTCTCTCTCTCACTCTGCATCTTTTTTCCCTTTCTTTCTCCCTCATCTCCTCTGTCCTCTGAGAAAGCACCCCGGGGGAAGGAGGGAGGGAGCACCACTGACAGGTTTACTTAAATATTTATGCTGACAGGGAAAAGACAAGAATGTTATCTCCAACAAGACTTGCTGCCCTATCAACACATGCTCTGACTCAGCCATTCACATGAAACATTTGCTTCATAAAACCCCTTCACCTTCTCTTAGAACTAGTTAAAAAGGTATGTACATTGGTGAAAAGATTGAGAGCCCAGATAAGATGGCCTCACATGTACAGTCAGATTCATAAGTATTCAGACAGGGATACAGTTGTGTATTTTTCATAGTATTTTTCTTACATCAACCAAGTGGATTTTAAATGAAGCAGTCTCAGTGTGGTTAAGATGTAAACTTTCAGCTTCAAAAAATCAAACCTTTGTAGAAGGAGAGATGATAAAAAGAAATGGCTCTTTTTCCTCAACAGGTAATGCAATTTTTTTGTTAAAGCCCTTGAATTAAAGCTAGAAGTCGACACTTAAATCGAATTGTGAGCATTTCATTGTAAATTTGCTGTGGTGGCATTAAAAGGCAAAAAAAAAAAAAAAAAACCCACCCAAATATTTATAGATATGACTGCATGCTGTTCTGTAGCTGATTTCACCTGGTGTGGGCAATAATATTATCCTCCAATGTGATAAAATAACTGCAAAAATGTCAAGACAGAATTCATAACACTAATAAAATTTTAAAACACACTGCTCTGCTCCTCTCTGCAACCACAAGCTGATCTACACCAATTTCACCATATTTACACACACCCTGTCCTGCTGTTCACTCTATAAACGTACAAAACACACAGATGGGCTGGTGTTACAGTGTGCTTCCCCCCCCTGGGCATGTGTGCCAAAATGAGGCAGCACTGTACACAGATGCCACTTCTCATGTGAAGCACATCCCATTAAAGGAGGGTGGACAGCTTCTCCAATCAACAGATCACCTTTTTCAAAAAGCCCTTTGTTCTCCGATTCCCAGCAGCTGGCAACAATTAGCTGCTAGGACAGGACACAGCAGTCCTGCTTGCCAGTCAGTCCATTATGGTGGAGGGCAGGGTGAAGCATGGGAGTGGAATCACAAGCGCCGGGGTCTGGAAATTAGATCTGTGATAGATGCTGTGGAATCTCTTTTCCCAAATCGTATCACCCATGACTTGGAAACTGTCCAAAGCTTTTCATAGACCCCTCCACACACACACACGCACACGCACACACACGCACACACACACACACACACACACACACACACACACACACACACACACACA
>JAQNCA010000002.1:12439644-12471750 GCA_029783725.1 Acanthurus tractus | reverse complement strand
CTCCCCTTATATTTTTGTTTTTTTTTTCTGTTTGCTTTTTTTTTTTTTTTTTTTTTGTTTTTTTTTTTTTTTTTTTTTTCTTTTTACTAAAAAAAAAAAACGACTCAATAAAAATAAAGTTTAAAAAAAAAGAAAGAGATATGTCCTGACCTGATTTTTCTGACTGATATGTGGAAAACAAAAAAGATTCTGATGGTCGATTCTACAAGGGATGCCTTACTAACAACTATAAACACTGTGGACTGATAACCAGACAACACATTGAGCAAACTAGCTCTGATTAAGCATTAGTCAGCTGACATACTTTCTTAAATTAATTTTTCTTTAACACATTTATTCATGTGTTTAAGATGCAGTGGGATCAATTACTGACTTTTCACCTCTGCTCTCACTGCCACTCTTGCTCAGTAGTCTATCTTTTTAACCCAGAGGCAACTTGTACTCTCTTTTTCAAGCTCAACTATTCACCATTTGTTCATCTCCACTCTTCACTCTTACATATGGCTCCAGGTAAGGGCTTGCTGAAATAACGTACTCAACATACTGGCCGGCCTTCTGTCATGTCTGTCAGGTTGATGTCGACAGAGAAGCAATATTAGTGTCATGCATGTTCCTCAACCCACTCATGTTAAGAGCAAAGTCTGGTGTCACAGTTGAAAGCTTAGAGCCAAAACACCAGATAAGGACCCTCCCACAAAGAGTACTTATTCATCCGAACTAGCCTCCGTAACCTGTTGGGTCTGACCTTCAATCCAGTGGTGGAGACAAGGAGACATATGGCATAGTCTGCTGTCTGCAGGCCGACCCTGGACCGGGCCGGCAGACCCCTGGGCCTGGGTAAAGTCAAATGAATACATGTAAACATTTAGCCCCCTGCGCACTGTGCCGTGATTCCCTGCATGGGCTTAGGTGACCCCAGTCAACATCAATCAGAAAGAGCACAATAGGAAGAGGCACACAGGGGAAAAACCGGGGTCAACCACACTCTTAATAAGCAGAAACGGATGGCATTGTGGAAGCAGATCAGTCCTGTTCTCCAGATCGCGGGTAAGCTGGGCACTCCTGCCCCCTCAACCGCGTACAGCAATTATGAGGAACCCTCAATGCATGAGCTTTAGAGATGAGTGGATAATCTACTTGGGCGGATTTAAGACTAATCTGCCATTTTTGCTCTCCAAATCAAATCACAATGGGATACATATAGGGCTTATGCACTGATATGATGATTTCAAAGGATGGACAGAAGGAGGGTGTTTCTCAGAATGGCCATGGGAGTATTTGCAAGGATTTGGCAGGAAAATGATATAACAACAAGATGAATTGCTTTTTTTGGTTTAGTTTAGATAACCCAAATGGTAGCCTCCTAAAACAGCCCAGTACAAATTGTACAATGACAATTCATAACCCCTTTCTTGCAGCTTGGCTAAGCTCTATCTCCCTGAAACATGCATCAAGTAAACAGACAGAGAATGACTGTTTTGACAGCTGCAGGGACAGCATTACCCTATTTCTCTGCTTTCTGAGATAAGAACTATCAGCAGGGTAGGAAATGCAGGAGCTGGTCACGCCTTCCCTGCTGTAACATGCTGCAGTTATTTTGTCATCCTAAGGTTCCAGTCTATCACTGTGACAGAGCTGCGAACCCACAGAGCTAATGACAGTTAGCAAACTGTCTTTAGTTTTGTGGGATCACTGACTAATGTGATCCTGTCTGACTGTCAGCAGGAGCAGTGAGTCTGTGAAAGCACTGTGCCTGCATGGGCATAAACATATGCACATTCTCCCACATGTGTGAAAAAACATACACAAGCAGTATCCTACATGGTGTGTATCCTCCGATGCGGGTGGCTGTCAGTTAAATTCTCTCGCTCTGACAGCCCTGGCCCCTCGTTTCATTACCACTCCCCCTCTTTGCCAGACACTTACAATCCCATTACCCTCTACAGAACAGCTCTGGCCCGAGCCAGAGCCTCCCTAGACACACGCAAACACATTGATTCAACATCTGAACCAGAAAACAGTGAAGGCAGACACAAGAAATCCAAGATTCACTGCCACCCAATCAATAGAGGGAAGTGCAAGGGTCTTCAAAGCATATCCGGGATATGTTATGTCATTCAAACTCTCTCATCAAAGATTACAAGATTAGCCATGATTAAGCATTTTACTAATAATAGATTACTATTATTATTATTAGATTATTATTATTATGATTATTTTTGGAGTTAATGCACAAGGATGAATGACTCAGAATGTAGTATTTCTAACAAAATTTTTTCACACTCCTCTCATGTTCAAGTTATTATGACTGAGTCTACAAATGATCTGCTTTTAAATTCCATGAGAACAATGCAAAGATAGCCATTCAAACCAATCTGTAATACTCTCATTGCTCTCTTTTAACCCCAGGAAATGCTTTGAGGTTACGACAGAGTATAAGGCAATCACTTGGCGGCTGAGGTTTGAGAACACAGTTGTCCTCAAGCATCCTTCAAAAGTGCTAAAAATATACGTCCTCAGCTGCTCCACAACCATATTCACTGACCACTACTACTCAACCCCCTCCACCTACTTCCCTTAGGAAAAAAATGCCTGTGTCCATGCAACAGCATATTGTTCAGAATTTAAGATTCTGTTACAAGAAAGAAAAGCAGGGAGAAATCAAATTCCTCTTCTGCTGGCCTAAGATAGAACAGGACCACCAAGACTCTCCCCTATGCTCATTTGCAATGAATTGAAAGAGAGAAGCAAGAGATGGGGGACAGGAAAAGGACACCTGGAGGCATCAGAAACAACATTTTCTGGGTACACAGTGCATGGAAGCCAATAATGCACTAAGAAAAAAAATTGAGAGCACCATAAGCTGCTGTTTTTTTGCAGGCTTTCTTTTGCTCTCTCCTTCTTCCCTGCCCCCACTGCTGGCTCTGCCTCCTCTCTCGACTTCAGTTGAGTGTCCATGGCCAGAGTGCGCTCACTGGTGCAGAGGGCCCAGCAAGAATGGAGCCTATTCAACAGCCTGCCTCCAGATGCTCACCAAAACTATCCTCCAGGCTACTGCAGCGAGCAGAGAGCAGGAAAGGGAGATAGGAATCTGATAGCCTATCATTAACAGCCCAAATAAATTGAAGGAAAAATCTCAGGCTACACCACTGCCCTCAGTCGTGATGTTTGTAGGTGATAGCCTTTTTGTTTTGTCTTCTGTGATGTCTAAAAGACCTGCTATGCTTCAGTGGAGAGGATGTTTGTTGTTGCAGAAAGAGTGTCTATTTTGATGCATTCACTGTGATTTACAGACAATGCCTTTAAACCCTAAGTGAGGGGTGATTCATGTAAAAACAAGTGTGAGAAGGGTTTTTTTTTTTCAATTTAAACTGACCCCTTATATAACACCTCCCCTGTTGATTGGTGCTTTATTTTTGTCATGCAGGTGTGACTTATGTCCAGCAGTTTAAAAAAAATGAGAAAAAGCAACATTTTTGTTGACTTTTGGTATCATACAGCATAAAGCACAAAGCACCACTTACCTCACTGGGAAATTCTGATCCGGCACCAAAGATCTCCCTCTAGGTTTTACACAATGCAGTGCAAAAGAGTGTACCTGTGCATATGAAAAGGCAAGGATCAGTGCAATATTAATGTATCAATCAGCACTAAGTAATCAAGCAGCAGCAGTGAGAGGCATTGAAGTACCCGTAAGCATGACCCTCAGATATATGATCCTGCTCTGGTATCCCTCTCTTCTCTCAGTGATAACATCAAATCTAGACTCCAACATTTATACCATATCTCTCCAGGGGTAAAAATGAATATGACTTGTGAGGTTTGTGTGTGTTGGTGAATATTTCTCCAAGGATCAAATGCATTCCTTGTAAAGACCATATTACTGCAAACTTGCTACCACAGCTTCATTAACAGACCAACCAGATCAAATAAATGATTTCTCCATCAGAGCCTTTATCTCATTGTGTCAGGAATCTAAACCCTCTGAGCTGCTGATACAAGAGCAGAGTTTAGCATGTGTTGGGTTAAGCACCCAAACTGGGTTGCTTGAAAGTTGTCAGAAATTGCCAGAAGAGTCCTCAATGGATATGTTTTTCTTATTCAAAAATACCTAAAAGTTGAAAATGTACCAGAATTTCTGCATGATCAATCTGCAATGCCCTCTATGCTCTCCAAAGTAGAATATGGCAAAGGCTTAAAAAGCAGTTAACATTGTTTGGTTACTAGGAATTGGATTTTTAAAATGACAGTTAAGAAATACAATACTGAACATTTCAGTGAATGGCTCCATAACATGAGGGCACACAAGACCCTGCTGCAGTGCTGTGGTCAAGACTGACACCTAGAGGCCAGAGCCTATAAGTACACTACATTCAGGAACGGGCAAAGACTAACAGCAAGACTTAACAATATCTACAATGTTACGTGTATTAATATAACTTACCAGACTATCTTCAACTAGATCATTAGTATAACTTGCAGTCTACAGATTGACTGAATTAATATATCTTAACTCAAAAGCCAGTAGAACAAACTATGACATTATGATACTACAATTAATGATACTTAAATTAAATTAAATTAAACATTTTTTAAACCATCAAAATATTAAATTTAAAAAAAATACAGTGGAAAGGGGCTAATAAATAATGTCACCTTTTACTGTTTTGGAGGACATACAAATGCATACAAAATCAGCATTTGAAAAGCTTCTTTTTGTGCATCCCACTAAAAATGTTCTTGGTCAAGAGACACCCTTAAGATGAATCTTAAAGTTTCTTCAAAAAAACTTGCCAGAGTTGTTTAATGATCAACATTTTAATACTATTTATCTTTAAGTAATCCTTAGCTTTTGGACAAAAGTAATCATAAATGCAAATTGTTGGAAGAAAAAATGGCTTGAACATATCTCATTAAAGGCAAAATGAAGACATTTGTACGATTTGGTTGATGTAGAATCCAAATATCTTCAGTTGCCGAGTTGTGAGCAGCTGTTCATCCAACCAGTTGAGGGATTCAAAGATATTATATGAGGAAATCCAATTTTATGAGATGTGTGATTTGCATGTTTGATTTGCATCTGTTGCATGAGCAACTTTTCTGTCGTTTGAAATGTATGAGCTACTTGTCCTGGCTTAAATAACTTATATAGACTATAGACCAATGCATGCTGAGTTTAGTAATTCGTTAAACAGTTGCATGAAAAACTAATACAATTTTCATTATATATATATTTATTTTCTTCCACACCGGGTTTTTACTGAAGGCAATAAATGCAATATCACGATACAAGCATAATAAATTGTCCAATATACACACATTTCATGCACAATTACACATATACACATGTATTTGTAATTTACTTGTTAAATTTAAAAACTGTAACAATTAAGTTCAACTAAGTTAAATATATATTACCTGGGTATGTTTCTTTGAACTTAGTGACCAAAAAATAATAATAATTAAGGGTCATCTACCATTGTCAATGCAGAGCTGGAATTATTTTTGGTATCAATGCGCCATTATTTACTCTTTTTTTTTTCACTTTAAAAATGTACATCAAATTTTCCAAAGCTCAAATTGACCTAAGATTAAGTTCGAGAGTTAAACAATCATCGACCAATGTCAACCAATCGACTAATCTTTTCAAATACACCAAACTGGTCTTGGGAAGACAACAAACGCTAGCTACTAGATGACGTTAACCTAGTCAGTGTACTAGCTAAGGTAGTTTAAAAAAAGGCATTTATAATGGAGTTAGCTACAGCATTTGTTAGTTATGCACTGTGTTACTCGAAGTTAAAATGTCAGGGTTAATCGCTGGCGATGTGGCCATAGTGTTTTCACTCTTCACGTCGAAGCAGACACCACAACTGAAAGTTTTCCCGTCAAAAAGCTAAGACTAGCTTTTGTTGCTAACGCTAACATTATTTACGCTAGCTACTGAAACTATTCCGTTATCAGATATCAGCATTGCAATATAATTAGTTTATTACTGCCATCTGGCTACTTGTACCATTCGGTTATTTGTCTAGTAGCAACATGGTTTTGCATTTAAATATAGGTGCAATACTTCATATACCTACCTTAGAACTGTTGTTGTTGTTGTCTCTTACAAGATAACTGAACTGTAATCAGGAATGCTTAATGGAAACTCAAGGGTTAACGTTAGCGACGTCAGCCACAAGTTCGTCCTGATTTTTACTGCCCAAACCAGCAAAAATACTGCCTGCAAACATGTCTCAAATGACTTAATGATGCGTAAAAAATAATGAGTCTTCTCATTGTAATCAAAAGAAAACTTGGCTGTTGAGTATACTTATACAGATAAAGTGGTGCTCGTGGAGGTTAAGAGGATCAAAGGAACCTTGATGAGAAATGGGACTGATGGGGCAGGACAAAGGGGAGTGTCATCTCTGGTGGTCACAGTCACCAGCACCACAAGGTGAGTCTCAGTTTCTTATATTAGACCCTGCTCAGGGTTCAAACAAGTAACCATACTTTAAGTAGCTTTGCCTGTTGTCCTTTTGTCCTGTGCACTGGGATATTTGATAATGAAATGACTGCTTACATTCTTAAAAAATCATGTGTTGCATTTCATCCATTCATTTGATGGACAAAGAACAAAACATTACCTTACTTTTGCTTTTTCACTAAGTTACTATTATGGAGTCTTGGAGGGCTGCAACACTGCTGCTGAATTCATTGTAATGGCCTGGATTTCAAATATTAACTAGGTGAACAAGGCAGCTTAGGAGAAGATTTCTTGACATCTGATACTGGAACAACAAGTCTTCACACCTGCTACTGTCTAAGAAAGTGAGAGAGGGTTCTGACCTTTGACCTGTTTGGAAAGCACAAGCCAGTTCAGTTCAGATAAAATCGCCAAACTACAGTAATGAGGAAGAGTGTCGTCATCTGAGGGTGACCCATATGTCATACTGGAGCACCTGCTTTCTCTATAAAATGACAGAGATGATCGGTCCTTGGAGAGCAGTCAACTCCCACTGCATCATCAAGGTATTGTTTTAAGGTGTAAAAGGGTTTCTCCGTGGCTTTATCAATATTACACTGCATGTGCTCCAGGCAAAGAAGAACAGCACTTCATTGGGCACGTGTCAAAGTTCCCCAAGGTGAGTTTTTTTCCCATTAAGCTCTAAATCCATCTTGAGAAATGAAGTGTTCTCTTATCTAATTTAGCTCCACAAACTGTGTTTGTGCTCTTGGTTATGTGTTGACCAGGTGACCTCAGGATGAGCCCACATGTGTTGTGTGTGTTGGTCCTTTTTCTCTGTTCATGCAGTAAAGAGATGGCTGTGGATAAAACCAGGCCAGCCCGGTATGTATTCATTCTCTCGTTGCACAAAATGAGTTTGGCATGCTTTAAAATTTGCGTGTCTGATCAAAACAGAGATATTTTGTAAAAAAAATATTTGACAAATTGTCAGTTTCAGTAATTGTGCCAATTTGTCTCTTTATGAATTTAATGCCCATTCAGCGTGTTGTGAAATTTGCAAGCAAAGCATGCAACAATAATGTTTAATACCAAAATTGAGTGAAAAAAAGAAAATAAATAACTTCAACGCATATACACTGTTTTTCTTAGATTGCATCCACATCAGAAGGAAAAAGGACAAAACATCATTATAAACCTCAAAAGGCATTCAGATGGGACGTTCACCAGCGATTTCACCCACTATCTTGATAAGATCAAAGCTAAAGATTTCGTGGAATGGCTGGCCAGCACCAAACAAGAAGGGTGAGCTAAAAAGCACTATTTCTGAAAAGCTGCTTAGATGTTAATGGTTTAACAGGACTGGAGGAGGGCAAAATAAACATTACAGTATGTGTTTTACTGCAGGTTGCATAAAAAGTGAAGAGAAATATGAAAGCTGCTCTATCAAATAATTCAGATGTATAAGACATTATATTTTCAGGTTTTTACCAGGAGTGTGGAGTTATGTTGTTAAGTAATTTTGAATCAAAAATAAAATGTCATGTTATGTCAGTGTCTCGAACTAGATGATTCTTGGTTTTATCTGACTTAAAACACTTAAATAATACATTATTTTTCTTTCAGATGTCCTGAAGACCTGCTCCAGACTGCAGCAAGTGTTTAAGAAAGCCCGGTTGACATGTTCTCTGCGCTCGATATTGCTTTCTGTCATTCAGCAGATCATCTGCAAAAAAAGAAATTGGTCAGTTTTATTCATTCTGAGTTATGCTCAGATAAAAGGTTCATTTGCTCTCTGCTGATTCCATAATAAGCAAAAAGATGAAAAAAATAATTGTGTTCTTTTATTCCCTCATCCTACTTGTCATGTTGTTAAAATGTCAGAGTTATTTCCTTCAACAAAGTCCATCTCTGGCTTCCTGGGCTATTTTATAATTTCAGAGGGAAATGCGCACTCATGTTTAGACACCCACCTGTTAGCAAAAAAAAAACAAAACATTTTGCTTCTTATTTCTTTGCAGTAAGAATAAATTGAGAAACAAGATCAGTCAATTTTTTTTTTCCTCAATGCTTTGGGAATGGGCCTGTATACCTTTGATGGTTTTGTTTTACACAAAAATATTTTTCAATGATTGAAGATTTTAGAATAAAATATCATGAAGTGGTAATGTTTTTGTATTTGTTGGATATGATGGGTGCTAATACTTACCAAAGAAAAGAAGAAAATAAGAGTATATTTTGTGACCCTATTAAAAAAAGGGGCACATGCCATACTTATGGCTGACCAGAGGAGGGTGCTGTTGTTCAGCAGATTAGGCAATCAAACAGCTCGGGCAGACCGATTTGGAAAACCTGTATAAAAAAGGGAAAGCAGTGTGTGGGTGTATAGGCATCTGTCTTGTTTCCTTTTCAGGTGCAGACTGTATATAGCATGTACTTTGTTCACACACATTTACATTGTTGCACAATGAGGTTATGCAATGAGGCAGGTAGAAATTACAGTAAGCAGCAGAGCTTGCATTGAGAGGAGAGGAGGGACTGGTGGATTTTAGGTAGGTGGAGAGAAACAGTAGGCTACAACATGGTGATGGTGTAGGTTTTTATGTATAAGTGTTAGGAATGGACCGGGCACGGGGGGCTTATGTGTCTGCTTGGTTTCTCATTGAGAAATGTGAGTTGTATGAGGGTGCAGCTGTGGCGGGAGCTCTTGGCTCCTGGCCATATCATGATGGAGAGCTCCCTCTTTTGGGCTCGGTCCTCCCTCTTCAGTCTGACTCTCTGGGGAGAAAGGGAGACCAGGGTAGGAGGGGAGAAGGGGGGAGGGAGGGAGGGAGGAAGACAGAACGGGAGGGAACACCAGCAGAGCACAAACACAACCCTCTGATCTCAGTCAAGGGTTGAAATGGGATCAGATAGTAGGAAAACCCCCTTTTACTGCTGGCTATGCACACTTACTGCCTGTCTGACATTTACCAGCAGGGCTGCAGCAAAATGGGACAGGGAAAGGAATTAAGACTAGGACAGAGATGATTAAACTGAGAATTATACTGCATTGGATGTGGAGTCCTTGTAAATGCTGCATACCTCTCATTACTGATTAAAGGACAATACTTATCATCGCTGTCTTGTGAATAAAAGGCCAAAGCCTCTCTTTAAACAGCTAATCACGGCAAAAGAAAATACTGTGACACGTTTAATCGTTATATTTAGCCACTTTCAAGTCCACCCACAGAGAAGCCACATGCTACGTGGCAACATACTTCAGAGGAAGGG
The DNA here is from genome assembly GCA_029783725.1 of Acanthurus tractus. NCBI lineage: Eukaryota > Metazoa > Chordata > Actinopteri > Acanthuriformes > Acanthuridae > Acanthurus > Acanthurus tractus. The sequence continues at coordinate 12,462,023 of JAQNCA010000002.1, read as the reverse complement.
AGGTGGGATGAGAGAGAGGAAAGCAAGCACAGGAGGAGGAGGAGGAGGAGGAGAAAGAGGAGGAGAGGGGGTGTAGGTGTGGCTGACCAAGAATTAGGTCGAGCTCCTCCGCAAACTGAAACACATTTTCATGGCTCGGTTTATCCCAACGCCAACCGGCACTGTCCTCTTTACATCCAACCCCACCTTAGGAGCCCGAGAGCCGGACAGAGGATGTTGGTCGTGGCGGTTCCACTTCCAGCACCAAGGACAGCTCCTCTGCATGTAGCGCGCAGCAACGCCGGCAGCCGTCGGCGCCTTTGCCGCCTTTAGATGACGTTAACGAGCCAAATGTTAGGACGAAATGTCCTTATTTTTTGCGTGACTCTTTTTTCTTTTTCTCTTGTCTTTGTTTTTTGTTAAGTCGTGGGAGCCAGTCTAGGCAGCCGTGCATAGGCACAAGCTGATGGAGGCACTGGGCCAAACTGGGAGTGTGCTGCTGACTCAGCCTCGACTACTGCATTAATTTATCTGCACTGCAGTGCTCCACCACCTCCCCTCCCCTTCTGTTTTCCTTACCTCCCCCTCCCTGCCTCGCTCCCTCTCCCTCCCTCTCTCTCTATCCCCCCCCCCCCCCCCCTTCCTCCTCACCTTAATGCACTCTCTCACAGCCGTCCTGGAGCAAGCCGGTGAAACGAGTTGGGGGAGGGGGTGGGGGTGGGGGTCGATAGTCAATAAGGAGCAGGTTCCCATCGCCTACTTGTGTAGATGATAGATGGCGGAGATTGGAAAATATCATACAAAAATTCCGGGGGATGGAGGAAAGGGTGGAGGAGGAGGGAGAAGATGCTGGGAGAAAAAGAGTCCATGTGACTGGAGGGAGGGGAAGGAGCTGGAGAAACAGAATTTTGTAATGTGACCAAAAAAAAAAAAAGGAAAGGGAGGAGAGAAAGAAAGGGAGGGTGCTCCGTGGAGAATTTGCTACCTACTCAGTGTCTACACTGTCTGAAAACAACTCCATGCATCATTTACACACAATAACACCTACTCTCTAAAAAAGGGCTTCTTGCCCCCGTCTGCAAACCAATAAGAGAAGCACAAATAGATCGATATCCCTCAACATGGCTGTTTCAGACCCTTTCTCCTGAGGTTATGGAGCTGATAACTGTAATATCATACCTTGAGGCTATTTACTTTATGATGGACCACAAACACAGTACAGATGGACTGCATAGTAATGGAGCTATAGTCTGTCTTCTGTCTGCGAGGGGGATGTTAACACGGGACTCTTAACAAATTCAATAAGTCCATTAGATTTGAAAGGCTGCCTTTCAGGGCCCTGTTACCACAGCACCACTCAGCCCCATTTCACCGGATGGTTTGTAATCCACTTGCATTCACATACAGCACCACAAAAGTAAAATAATCTGTACAAGATGATGACCACTATGTACAGTGAGACTGAATAAGCCTGAAGGAAATTTAGGAAATCATCCATGTCAATCTGCACAAAATGTCTTTTAAATAGACAATAAAAATCTTTAGTGAACAAAAACAACAACACTTAATCAAGAAAACAACACACAAGTTGTAACTGGAAGGCTGCTTTATTGGTAATAAAAAGGTTCGTGCTCAAATGAAGACAATCTTTCATATATTCTTACCAAGAGTCCAAGTGGTTGTGCAACACACCATCATATTGTACTGTATATCCTCTTTTATCACGGTGTCAAATGATAACAACAGTTTTGAAAGCACTTTTTAATTTTTCAGCGATAAAAGAAAAAACGCCCATAATAAACCATGCTAAAAAAAAAAGAATGAGTCCTATAATCAAATATTGATACAAAAATAAATTTCAGATGGAAACAGAAATATTGGAGAAATTAAACAGAAATATAGAAGGCAAGCTGCTTTTTCACAAGCCAAGTGGGTGACACACATAGCACTAAGAACAGGACATTTTTGAGTTAGCTGTTTTTCTGTTAACATCACACACTGTTGAATATTAAAGATGAAGTGGGGTGTCTGGATGATCCTCTGGCAGTATTTCTGACTTGACATCCCTGATTAATGTTGTGCTCACCCCAAAACCCCCACCCTCCACAGTTTGGAAACATGTTTTTTTTTTTTGGTTTTCTTTTTTGTTTTTTTGTTTTGTTTTTTGTTTTTTCAGTGTGGCATCGACATCCAAATTCGCAGAAAAAGCAGAAAAAAGGCACATGCCATTGAGTGGAACACTTGAAACAAACCATTCAACAAAAGAAGTGTGATGAGAAGCAAGTACATGATTGTATGCATGTTGAGCTGTAATGGCACTGATGTGTGGGTATGAGAGGAAAAAAGGCCCGGGAGGGGGGGCAGGTATGGTCTCAGGGTGTAAGAGGCAGTCAGTCACACCAGCTGACGTCCTCAGGGAAGAGATCACTGGTAAAGTTGGCGGGCAGTGTAGGAGAGTCACCTGTGTGTTTTTGTGTCCGTGACTGTGGGGTGTGTCCTGTATACTCAGTGAAGGTGAGAGATATGACAGTAAGTGAGAAATGTGCTGGTAACATTATCCTTCCATCATGATCAGGCTACAATCCATGGCAAGCAGCTCCAGAAACATCGCACATGAGCTATTCCCCAACATAGAAGGGTGCTGGAAACAACCAGTTTTAGACATCCACTGAACGTGTTGCACATAAATCAAATGTGACAAACAGTGTTCTTCTGTTTTATGTATATACATATAGACATATATGTATACATGTATTTATCTTTTGTATTATATAATATCTATATTTCATTCATTTTCCGTCAACAAAGTGAAAAGTGTCTCAAAAAATCCAAAAGGTAACAAATGTGACAAAGGGCATAGCTGGAAGCCATTCTATATTATTGTTATTATTCATTTTTTGATTATTAGTAGTAACATTTTTAAAATTCCGTATTTACAAAAAAAACACAACAAAGCATGCCAATAAAATAAAAGAATATAATACAATATTTATAGTTTCTTTCAAAAAGTTCGTTCTTTTTCAGCGATTGTGCCATTTACATCATAGCCTGCACTGTACATATATATGTTTTTGTGTTTTCTTTTTTGTCTTTTTTTGTTTGTTTTCTTTTCTTTTTTTTCAAGTGTGAATGTATCATTCTAAAACATTACATCCAAGATGAACATGGGTAAATTGAATGACATTACTCACTCCTCCTGTGGTTCTCATTGGGAATGTATTTGGTTTCAGTGTGCAGCAGCCAGACTGATTCGGAGACCTCATATTGTAAACAGACCTCAGTTATTGTTACAGACAGGGGGTTCTGGTACAGGCAGTGTTAAACACACCAAATGGCATTAGTGGTGTGACAATGGATGCCAGATTTATGTCCAGTCATCCACTTATAAATAGGACCATCACTCCTGTGTAGAAAAAAATGGCAGGAACACATAAGGAGGCAGTTGTCTCTTGACTACCACTTGACAAAGCCTCATTTTTTGATATTTTTTTTTTTACGAAAAAACACCCACAAAGCTTATTATACAACATAGCTGCGTCAATGTGAGGCCTGCTGATGTTTTATCTCGTCAAGTGTTCACGGTTCTACCTCCATCTTGGACTAGTTATTTTTGAAGCGGGTGACTGTTTGAAAGCCTGCAAATATGTGAAAAGATGGTGCGAGCCTGGGTCCAACACCACACAGTGTTTAAGAGGTCCCACAAAAGCACAATGATACACTGACAAACATGGGACTTTCAGCACTCCAACTCAAACCAAAGCACCATTCTCTTCTTCTGCTCATCTATTTCTCTCTTATTATCATGGCAGTCAGTCTAAAACCCTGAAGGGAGGGGCTCTTTCTATTTATTGGTCCACATTTTATGCTGAGTTATTTATCACCCATCCACCTCCCTGAAATATCAAAATCCATTTGATTCTACAGTCCAAACCACAAGCTCTTCATGGCCATCCACCTTCCATACATGCTAGGCACGACAAGGCATGTCCTTGTGATAATTCTCTGCTAACTCTGCTGTTTCAGATGGTCAGTGTCGTTCTCACTGATCAAAGCCTTTTCTGAGAGTGATTGCATCACAAGGACATCAGAGAAGGACTTCAAGGCTTTTTTTTCTAAAGCTGGTAACTCAAATTGTCCGAAAAGCGCTACCTAAGACATCACTCATGGGGGAAATTCTGATCTGGCTCTGACAGAGTACAAAAAAGGAACCCGAAACTAATTAATCAGGAAGAGTACCATCTAGTGTTTCTTTTTAAATGCAGTATGCAGGTTTTTCACCAGCCACAAAACAAAACAATGAAAAGTAATACTAAAACAAAACATATTTTGGTCCCTTCTCCAGGAACTACAGCAGTAGAGGGGATACCTATTGACACTTGAGCACACCAGACCCTTACTGAGGCCAGATATGGATTCCTTGGCGTGAAACATCACCTGTTCTCATTGCAGGGACCACAGGTAAGTAAGGAAAGTGACTATATGATGGATGTAAGTAAACAAAGAGATGTAAGCCCCAGATTTGGTTCAGGACAACTGACATGGCCTTCCAAATCTGTGCATCCTCAACATGAGGATATTCTTCCCTCTTAATACTCGTACTCTCCACACTCTTCCTGCACAACTAACAGTCAGAGCAGCAAAAAAAACATTTTCTAGTTTGTGTTGTTGGCTATTCCGACTGAGACTTTGCCTCTGAGTGCTTACGTACATCCTTCATCCACCGGAAATTTTAATGAAGGCCTTAATTAAAAGTTCTGTCAGTTGAGAAGCAAAAACTAATGAAGGGCAGGATCAAACGACTATCATTCCCCCAATATTCTATAAATCATTATCCAAAATCTTAATTTTCCAGTTATATTTCTGCTAATTTTCCCCAGTGGACAGCCTCAATCTATAGTCAAGCCACTGCAGTGGTCTGAGAATTAGTGTCTTGTGGACTATGATTACTCATGCATGATTCCTGATCAAAGCATGCCTTCATGCAAGTCATTTCTATGCATTGAACGAGCACAATAATTATTATTTATCTGGAACTCGGTCTGAGCAAGTCTCCTTCAGCCCAAGTCAAAACAATGACTAATGACCCCTACTGGTCAGTGTGAAAGCCCATGTAGAAAATGTCTTTTTCAATGTCAGTATAACAAAGAGGAGATGAAAAGACTAGTGACATGGGCTAAATGTTATCTTTTTTTGCTGCTCAAATAATGTAAAGATGCAAGTATATTCAGCACAAACAAACAAAAAAATCTTTGTCTACGGTTCTGGGTTTCCCCCTCCCTCGCTAATGTTTCCTTCCTAGTTAAACTTGCTTGGTTGATTATTGTTTTCTTCTTGATAAAGATGGTAAACGCCGTTTTACAGACCCTCCTTTAGACTGCTAGTACAGTTCTAGTGGGATCTGTATGATCCAGTCCCGTAGCATCGGAGCTTTGCTGCGGGTGGTCCACGCTCGGCGGTGGCAGGGATTTCGCTATTCTCCGATAATGTAGCAGAGATTTCTGTGCCTTGGCAGTTGCTCCCCAAAGAAATGTGTATCGTTGGCCAGCACACAGTGAGTCACTGTTTGTTTATTTTGCATTTGTTCCTCATTTTTATGAACTTGGTCACTATGCAGCAAAGTTCCGTGGTAAACTGATTGTGTTTGGTTCAGCTGTCTCTGACGACATAAGAAACCACATTGCCTCAGCAGTATTTGAGTCTGTAAACATTTTTTTTGATGTTTTTGTTGTTTTTTACTTACTTGCAAATGATCACTTTTTCTACATTTGTTGAGTTTGGGCTCAGAGTCTCATCTCACTGTGTTTTATTGGATTTCAAGAGTCACTGAACCCTAACACTTGGATTCCCACTCATCTTTTTGGTTTTTGTCCTTCTCTTTCCTGGCCCATTCCTCCTTGTTTTCGTCCTGCTTCTCCTTGTCAGGTTTGGTCACGCTGTCATAAGAGGGAAGAGAGGCTGTAGATGGTGTGCTCTCCTTCTTCTCTTGGTTGGTCCCGCCATTCTCAAGCTTATTGTTAGTAAAAGTGTGCCGCTTGAAGATGATGCCGCGCCTGATGAGGTGGGCACGGTAGGCATTCTGGATAATTCTGGCAGAGACATCCTCCTGTTTGCGGCGAAGGGTGGTGGTGATGGGCTCATACGACACCTTTGAGGGGTTGGCTGCCACAAAGCGCTCCTCCATCTGTTGCCTCAGCATGTCCAACTCACCACTGTCACCCAACACTCGCTTTGTGAAGGCAAACAGGATGTCCAGGCAGTGAATGCGATCGCCACTTACCATAGGCATGTCCATGGCAATTAGCTCTATAGTGTTGGGCTTTGGCACACGAAGTGGGTGCTCCAGAGCGTCAGCAAAGTCAGACAGCTTGGCAAAGGTAATAAACTGAGAGGCAGTGGGGTCAAACTTCTCCCAAATCTCATAGAAGGTCTCAAAGTCGTCCTCACTTAGTGGATCAGCGCTCTCCTCTGTGGCCACACTGAAATTCTCCAAGATGATGGCAATGTACATGTTGACCACAATCAAGAAAGAAATGATGATATACATGACAAAAAAGAAGATTCCCACAGACGGGTTCCCACAGTCGCCCTTCACAGATGTACCAGGGTTTTCCAAATTGGGATCGCAGTCTGGTGGGTAGTTGAGAATCGGCAGCAGTAAGCCATCCCATCCAGCCGACGTGGTGATCATGAAGAGAATGATCATGCTGTTGCCAAAGGTCTCAAAGTTGTACAAGTCGTCAATGCCTGCGCCGTGTTTTACGTAGCCAAAGTTAGACATACCAAAGATGGAGAAGATGAACATGACCAGGAAGAGCAGTAGGCCAATATTAAACAGGGCTGGCAGTGACATCATCAGAGCAAAGAGTAAAGTCCGGATGCCTTTGGCTCCTTTGATCAGACGGAGAATACGGCCAATACGAGCCAACCTGATCACCCTGAACAGGGTCGGTGACACAAAGTACTTCTCAATGAGATCAGCCAAGAACATACCTGAGAGAAAAGAAAAGGGAAAATAAGAGAAATCATTTAGAAAACATCATACCTCTAAAGGTGACTGTTTCGTGTCATTCGCCTCCCTCACTCACCGACAATAGATAGGATAACCACGACCACGTCAAAGATATTCCAGCCATTGGTGAAGTAATAGTGACGAAGAGCAAAGAGTTTCAGCAAAAACTCTGTGGTGAAGACTACAATAAAGATAAAGTTGACCCAGTAGAGAACAAGCTCTGTTTCATTTGACTGATCGTCTGTTTCCACCATCATGGTGACCATGTTGAGGCAGATGAGAATCATAATGGAGATGTCAAAGACTTGCTGCGTCACAAAGTCAAACACCATACCCTGGATCTTGTTCTGCAAGAGGAGAGGACACAAAGAGGGATTAAGATTCGATTTAGTGAGGATTCAACCAAAAGCACACTATGTTAAACAATCTTAAAAAATGAGGCTAAATGACCCTTTCAAAAACACGTACCTGTGGTCGAGGAATTGGTTTTTGTGGCTTCTTGGACCCCAGTTTTTTCATGGCATTGTAGTACTTTTTCTGTTCCTCTGTCATGAAGATATCCTGACCTCCAAAGTAAAGGGATAAACAAAGATTTGGTTATAATCATATTCCAACACCTTCAAATGGGAATCCCTGAAGCAAAACAGAGGATAAAGAGAAAGAACGGGTCTTATCTTTTTCTTCTGCTGGTTGAAGTTGTCAATGATCACACCAATGAAGAGGTTGAGGGTGAAGAAGGAGCCAAATATGATGAAAACAACAAAGTAGATGTACATGTAGATGTTGACTTCATAGTCAGGCTGGTCTTCCACCTTGGAGAGAGGCACAATGTTAAAGGTAAGGTTTTTGTTTTATGAAAAATATTTGGAGATACACACCTGTATAGCTTTACAGCCTGGTACAAAAACAGTTCTTGTTTCTCTCTGTCATTACAATTATTTTTATTTTTTTTTTATTGTTATTTTTTTATATCACTCACTTGCTTAAATCATAGTAAGGCTTGAAGTTATGCATAAATCAGTGTGTGCTAGATTTGAATGAAGGTTAGCGGCTGGCTATTTGCTGGGTGTCACTCATGAGCAAAATAATGTGTATTATCCTATGCTCCACCCTCTGTGAATAGGTCAATAAGCTTATTGCTTTGCTTATTGTCTGCTTGTTCACAGTATGTTTTATGTACGAGTTTTTAAGCATTTATTTTAAAAACAATGACTATACCTCTCTGGAGTCCACAGCTGCATACATAATGTCCATCCAGCCTTTGAATGTGGCCTTTTAAAAGAGAGACGTGATTAAACATATTTGTGGAAACCAAAAGCAAACAACAACAACAAAACATTATAAATTCAAATCTAGAAACTCAAACCGACAGCGATGCATGTCCTGTAGCACAGCTTGTTCATGGAAAGAGACAGGTAGGTGAAGGAAAAGACAGAAAAACGCAATATACACTATGAACATTAACAACAGATGGTCTTCCAGTACTGTGAAAGCAAATTAAGTTTAAAACAGCAACACCCTCTCAGGTGAAGTACAGACAGAGAAACAACAGAAAATGCAAATAAAAATGAGAAAAGCAACCAAGTTTGAAAAAGACATGGATTCAGAAAAAGACACGGAGCGACACTCTCACCACTTGCAGCAGAGCCAAGTAACCGGCGCCCACATTGTCAAAGTTGATCTTGACGTTCTTCCACCTGACCTCGGTAAAGTTTTCTTTTATTAGGGCCTCACACTGGGTCTTGTTGTTGACCACGTCGACGGGAAAGTATTCCTCTGATGTCTCATTGAAACAGTAGTAGTACTTGCCCGCAAACAAGTTGACCCCCATTATACTGAAAATCAGCCAAAAGATGAGGCAAACCAGCAACACATTCATAATGGAAGGGATGGCACCCACCAAGGCGTTGACTACCACCTGGACCAGACCAAGGAAGACAGGATATGACAGAGTGAGAACCAGGAAATAACTGCAGTTCATTCAACCCCTCTGATAAGACACTACATACTGCTATGGCCTTACACTGAAGTATTTTTAAAAAGCTATTTGACACTTTGTTGCAGGTAGCAAAAGGAGCAGCAGTTTATTGCTATCATGATTTCATGTAGCCAAAAATAAGCACTGCACATCAATGTGATGTGAATACTGAAGTGTGGGGAATTATTAGGAGGGAGACCTGTAACAGTCCTCCTCTAATTAGAGCAGCACAGCTCTGACATGTTCTTTGATCTTTTGAAGCATGCGGCTAGAAATGCTTAAGGGATCCTAAAGCATACACACACACACACACACACACACACACACACACACACACCAACACATACAAACACAAACACACAGAGCAATGCAAATGTACAATTTAAACTTTTGAACTAAAACTTTTTATGTTACTCCTTTCTGAGGACGTTTTTTAAATAAAAATGTTAAGTGTTGTTATTTTACACACGGCAGGAACGCCACTGAAATGTGGTTCGGGTTCTAAACTGATGCAGTGTTGTAGAAAACATGCATGACAGTTGCCTGACTGTTGCAATTCTGCACTTTACAGCATATTTTATCCAAGTAATTTATTTTAGGCTATAGGCACATCTGCATTCAAATGTTAAACTTACACACACAAACTCACACACACACACACACACACACACACACCGCTTCCTAGGAATTGTTTTCTAAAGGTCGTATTTCTCAAAGACTCACAAAACTATTAAATACTGTTTGTGATTATTTCACCTTTACAAAATGTATTTTTTCCGAAAAAGTAATATAAATGTGAAATAATAATAGAAGCATTTGACAGTTTGGGGAGAATAATAGTTTATATTTGGATAAAACAGATTTGCATATTTTTCTCCATTTTATTGAGCTTACAATTTAAATAAAATATAAACTGAGTGTTTGCCATACCATTATGAAGTGTCCTTTGTTACCACCCCAACCTCAAACAATCACTAATTTTAATCTTACAGACCCTCTTCCATAACTAAGTCAAGCAATATAACATTATGACAGAAAAAATATGTTACAGTACTACAATTCCCACCACCACCCCAAAATCTATGTCTGTCTAGCAATCCAATCTGATTTTTCCATAGATTTTAAAATAGCCAGTAATAAGCTCAGCACATAGTGAACCGCTCACTACCAGTGTTAGGCAGGCCGACCAGCAGCTCTCAGGCAGACAGCTGAGCATGCATGTCTTTGGCAGACTCGTTTTGTGGAGCCATATTCCCTCCTCATTACAAACAGACAGGGAGGAGCTGCAGAGCAGGATTCTCTCAGCATGTACACGGCATGCAAACATCAATTTAACATGTGGTGCACACTGTTGAAAAACTGTGTCATCAGATGTGGAATGGCTTCAGGGTGGTATTTTTTCTCAGACAAGTATGGGCCAAAAAAACACACAAAATTCAGTTTTAAGTCTTTTCCCCCACAGTGTTGCCATTGCACTTGCTGAGAGAATGACTCTTTGCTCATGAGATACAATTGAACTGCTTTCAAAAATTCAGTGTTTAAAAAAAGAATTAGGCCATGCTGTGTGGAAAGCATTCTCAGAAAGAGGGAAAATGGCTTTCAAAAATGCAAAATGTGCATCGGCAGTTATAGTACATGCGTGTTACATGGCATTGTGCAGTCTCAAGACTCGCTCAAATCAATAAATAAACAAATAGAGAAATATGTGGATAGAGAGATAGCAGCTTAAGAGATAGTGGTTAAAGCTTTGCTTGCTTGTGCGTCTGACGAGCCAATCTGATATTTACATGGTTTGTATGTGTGTCTGATAAATATCTACTGCAAAATATGGCTGATCTGATACACCAATAGTAAAGAGAGAAGATTAATGTGACTGGGGTTAAGAGGTTACATCCAAGGCCCCAGCTGATTTAATCATTTGATAGGTAGTAAACATAATCTACAAAAGTCATTATCATGTAAACATCTTTGGTGTAATTTAAACTTCAGCAGGTTCGTCAGGTAAAATGAGGAAAAAAGGGAACTGGCAGAAATTGGGGTAAAGACATTGTCATTCCTGTACAATGCATTGATCAAAAAAGTTGGACCGAGATTACAAAGCAGCATTTGGAGAAAGAGAGAGCAAAGTACGTAGTCAGAACAGCCCATGATCATTGCATGTTAAGCAGTGCAATGTGTCCAATTGAAGCTTCACTGCTCGCGCGGCGCTGTTGATCTGCATTGGCCTCAGCGATGCATCGTGCTTAAACTCAACCAGCGGCGATATAAAAGTTCTCATCATTCTAACTCTCCAGAATCTCTTTCATACGGTGTCATCTCTCCATTCAAGTACATCCCTATTTATTTATTTATTCATTTAACGTCAGATTTTCCATTTTCAGTTCATACAAAATGCTTACTTAATTGATGAAGATAAACATTATTATAAAAAAATTGATACAGCAGGATCAAATATCTCGGTTTGTCCCCCTTTGTCTTACAGGGCCTCCCTCACCTCTCTTACCATATGCACCCAGTGAATGAGGTCATTCATGGGGGTACTGGTATTGGCATTAATACACTCTATCAAAGCAAATGTGCCATGATTATCAACCCCAAAAATGACATAATCTTAATGATAGGTCTATTTCCCATCCTTTGATGATAATTAAACTTAAAAATTTTTGGTGAAACATTGATGACAACATCAACAAAGCCTATCCAGGGCCTAAAAGCATTGATGTCTGCTTATGTGCAACGGCATCACATTTTAGTCACTGGATATCTAGTATCAATGACACTTCAACAATTACTTTCAATCCACCCACTAGATTAATGTTAATGTAGTTAATGGCACAGGCCATCTTCTCCTGCTGGTCTGTCATTTTTGGGACGTGCTAAAGAGGGGCGACACATTGTCTAGAGCTGAGAGTGTTGTCCGAACGCTGTGGTGCTAGTCAACCTATGGGCCACCACCCATGGGCCCAGACCCAGAACTCAAAATCAGAGTTTAACTGGGCCCGTTGTTGCCTCCCAGTTTCACTTCCTGTGGGAATGGAAGGCAACAGGAAGCCAGGGCCTGCTGTATGCGCTACAGTATGTGGTGCCATGACATGACAGCAGTAATGCCTTGTGTGAAATGGCAGTCTAGCATATTTGCTAAGCTTCTGCCTGCATTCCCAAAGGAAGACACTAAAAATGATTTAGAGCATTTAATATGGACAATGTTTACAAAAAAATCCAAAGTAATAACCTGCCACCACAACGGACTGTAAGTAGCTCAGTCGTTTAAATGGTACAATCTAAATTCCTGACGCTGGCAGAAGCTTAACAAATATTTTCCTCCCAAAGCCACAACACCGTGAGTGTGTGGTTTCTGTCTCAGTCCCTGATGCAGAAAGATCCTGGACAAGCAGGAGAGAGTGTGCTGACCCTTTAGCAGTCCGGCCCAGCCGAAACGGGTCGATGTGGAGTGAGTTGTGGAGGGACGGGGGTTAAAGAAGTAGAGAAGGAGAGGGGGAGGGCGTGGTGGGTGCTGCACAGAGCTGCACATATAGGGCTGAGGAGGAGGAGGTGGGGAGGGGCTGACGTGAGGAGGAGAATCTAAAACTAGAAGACAATGCAAAAAGTCCAAGAAGAGTGAGTAGTAAAAGAGAATGAGAACAAGAAAGCTAGAAAAAAAGGAAAGAGGGAAAGGAAGAGAAAGAGACAGGAGGAGGACTACAGGTGACAACAACCAGGTGCAACCCGACGCTACCACCAGTCACAGAGACAACCAATCAGATTTGAGCATCTTTTAAAAAGGGACGGCTAAAGCCACCAGAGTTACTGTCTCAGCAAGTGATTTCTGCTCTTTAAGCCACTAATTATTCAGTTACAGTGAGACAGATTCCTCTGAGTGGTTGTTTTGCAGCCCCCCCTGCATGCAGAGTTTTGGTGTGACTGGCTGGGCAGAGGTTTTGGTGTCGTGCAACTCCCTGGTTCCTGCTGGTTGTTCTCGATGCCAGATGCATTGAGGATGGTGTGAGCTGGGAAGGATAGGGGAGGGGTATGTCATGGGATCAGCAGGGGCATGTGGAGGGGAGGGGGGGTTCTCAATTAAAAGCAGTGGTTGAGAATCAGTCCAAATGAAGAGCTAATTGTTGATTTCAATGCTCTATGAAATGGCATGTAAGTTTGATTAGCTTTGACCACTTTCACATTCACTTTGGCCAATCAAGAAGAAACAAAGTAAGATGAAGTACTCAGAAATTTCTTGTTTGTTACTGTTGTGATGAGGCAGCTTTGTGAACAAATGTTTCTGTTGCTCTTTTGTGTAATTTATTATAAAATAAATCAAATTATATGTTGATTTTTTTTTTGCTTTTTTGGAAAATTCAATTGCAATGTATGTTGTTGTGCTGGCAACATAACTGTACTGTTACTTTACTCAGTCTCCCAGCTGCATCATGACTTGTTCTTTCGCTCTAACAAAGGCATGGTACAGGATTGCGCATGGAAAGGTGACTTCTTGGCTTTCATTTCTTGGTTTTAAAAAACAATCCCCCAAATTTTTTGATTTTTTTTTTTGTCCTCTTAGTTTGTTTTTAGATCAGTTCTAGCATGCTTTAAACTGTTGAATGGGCATGCGGAAGGATCAGCTGCTTAGCTTTGGATCTTACCCTCATCCCTTCAAAACGTGACAAGGCTCTGAGGGGTCTCAAGGCCCTTAGTGTCCTGAGTGATTTAATGGGCCCTAGATCGGAGTAGCCCAGCGCATTAGCTACAAGGCTGACTATAGACACCTACACAAAAACAGAGAAGCAAAAGAGGTTCCAAACTGTTAGAAGTGAGAATATTCACTAGGGAAGAGAGACGGCCCTGGCATAGGCGGAGAGTTGCTTGACATACACACATAAATCTATGCATGTATATGCATGTATAATATTGCATTTATACATGCATATACACTGAGAGAGAAGGTCAATGTTTAGTATAGGTTTTATGTGCGTAGTATTTTTAGTAGCAGTAGGCCATTGGGATTGTTTGTCTGTTATTTTAGGGCAGTTGATGAGATGTGAAAAGTCCTTTGTACCTGCAAAGAAATTTGTGGTTGAGAGAGAGAGAGAGAGGAGATAGAGACATAAGACTCATATTGAGGGTAAATTAGGCAGAAAAGAGTGCTACATGATTTAGTAAGATACAAGCGAAGGGACTGGGCAGAGCAGAGGAAGAGGAGTTGGGAAGGTGGGGAAGGAGACAGGTTACCCTGTAGAAGCTGATAAAAACCCAACAGACTTGAGAGCCTTACCCTTGCCCCTCTAACATTGTCTCTCCATGTCGCTCTTGGGCTGAGGCATAAAATCCCATATAATTTAAGACAGACAAACTAATGGAACCTAAGAGAAAGAATACAAGTAAACATGTACAGGTGTGTCATTTTGCCATTTTCTTTCTCAGACATCAAATCAAACTGTAACACAGCATTTAGTCAAGTAGGAGAGCCACAGTCACAAGAACCACACACAAGAAACAGGGATGGGGGTTAAGGTCAGATCGGATATAGTTATTAGCACTGGATGGCACTGAAAGGACAAAAATACACAGAGTACAGTCGAATTACACACAGTTAACAACAGTTAACAATAACAGCACACAACCTCAAAGAAACTGGTGCAGCCCCTCTCCACGTCCGACAGCAGCCACCAAGGCATCACTACAGCCAAAGAACGCTTCACAGTGTTTTAGCATTAGTTAACAACACTCACTTGGGCCTAAATTATGTTATTATTTCACAAAACTGTGTACACAGCCATTCACAGCAACATTGTAAAAGCACAGAACTATTGTTGTAATAAATCAATGTAAATTGAAGGAGTGTATCCTCAGTTATGGTTTGGCAATTGTGAATCCCTATGGCTGTGAGCCATCTCAGCTGAACACGTATACAGTGTTGCATTGTTAACAAAGGAGGAAATGGACGATGGGGAGTGTGGTCAATAAGCTGCACTAATGTTCTTTGAGGGCTAGTGTGAAGTGCAGGAATGATTTAGCCTTAATGAAGTCACTTCAAATGGGCTAAGACGGCCATTACAGGCTGTCTGCTGCTCAAGGAAGCTTTGAAAAGAAGGATTCTTTGGCTCAATGCAGACTATTCTTGATGCAAAATGCAGGAGTGGGTAGTTTCATTGGAATAAGGTTCAAAGTTTTATAAATTTGGTAAAAGGAAGACAGACAGACAGAAATGTGTTTGTTCAAAAACTAGTATATGATCACGAGGATTGCATCCTCAGTAAGTCTTTTTTATATTCACCAAACTGTAATCTTTCCAGTCTGGATGCTGGAAGGACTGAAACAGGAGGAGTACCAGTTCCTCACAGATAAGGAAAAATATCAACAGTGAACACATGTGAAAGCACCTCCAACCAGCCACCGACACCAACCGGTCAAACTCACCGCAAGAAGTACACAACATCCAAAGCTTACCAAAGTCACGGAGGGAGGTTTTAAACAGGCAAAATCTTCATTTTAACTGATTCTATTATCAACACAGACCAACTTTTCAACTTGTTTAGAGTGGAATGCATTAAAACTATGGAAAGAACAGCAGAATAGGCAGCAACATGGATTCAGACTCCTTACTGTATATGTGAAAGTTGGGCCAAGTTCAAACATCAGGTCCAGGATCTCCTGGACACAATCTTTATTTGGGTGTACAAAGCTCCTAGTTAAATCAAAGCCCTGCCTCTTGAATAAGTTATCAGCTGTTCTGGCCAGGACACAGTAAAATAAAGATTTTGCCTTGATCTACACTACAGTGTTTGGGGTAATTGTCACCTTCAGCCTGACCCCATGGAGAGCCCCCTTTTGGGGTGCCTGACCTCTGGCCCCCTGCTGGGCCAGCTTTGTGGCAGTGACCTCAGCGCCTCAGCGTCCTTCTCACAGAGCTCTGCAAGGCAAGGCCAATGACATCTGGGGCTGTGATCCCATGATGACGACAGCACAAACCAAACAGAAACAAAACAAACTAAAAAACAAAGGGAAAAACACAACAAAACAATAATAATAATCTAAGCAAAAAAGAAAAATGAATGGAGTATGACACCTAATGTCCTCACAATCACACCTCTTTAGTATCTGTCAAACACGAAATGTCCGCACTAGCTGTTTTGTAAAAAGCCTATATCAGATATATATGGATTATTTATCCTTTATTGTGAGGAAATATTTAAAATACTCTACTTTGAAATAAAGAACTATATAGATAGGTATCTGGTTGGGTACTCCTGTGAAAATGCTGCAAATTGTATTTCTTGACTGATTTAACGAATGCAGTTATAAATAAAGCTGTCTCATAACACATTATAACACACTGATAACACATTTCTTAACCAACACATGATAAAATTTAAAAACATTCTTAAGATGAAAATCAAGAAGACACAAATCAAATTGGTGACAGAAAGATGCAGTAACACAAGGGAAATGAGGAGGAACACACTCACACGAAGAGTCAAGCACATTCACACACTCAAGAGAAAAATACAGGCCGGTTCTAATGATGGTGCGCCCCCTTTCTGAGTCCATGGCACAGGTTTCACCCCACAACACAGGACGGCAGAGGCACAGTCAGGCCACAACACAACCCAGACTCATCAAGCACAAGTCTTTGTGTTTTTTTGTTAAGTTTTTTTTTTTTTGAGGGGGAACGCTAGTGAAGACTGAAAACTTACCGCCAGCCGCCTGTCACCCACCATCATTACATCTCAGCACAATATCACCACATTCCTGAGGTTACACTTTCAAGAGGGAATGAAAAGAGGGTTGGAAAAAAAGGAGGGGAGGGGATATCACTATTTGTTACATTATCCAAACTTGGGAGACCCGAACTGTCCCAAGTGTTGGGCTTGACAACACACGAACAGTATGGGGAGGGAGTCTACAATGGCAATTACCCAAATCAGTATGCAGTAAATTGCGTTTGCACTGTTAACAGTTAAGGTATAGTTTCAAAAAAGTTGCACACTGCATCTTTATGAAGTCTGTAGAAATATGTGTTTGTCTTTTTAAGCTGCCTAAATTCTAAAATGTATACATGCAATACAATAACCATTAAGTATAAAATATCTATGGTATATAATAATAAATGTGCTATGTGCATGGGGTCTGGGATATAGGAGTTCATAGTGAATCAACATGGCAACCTCTGGCCATTGATAGGAGTCCATTCACGGGTATTGGCTGAGGTGTTGGACACTGTGGAGAGGTGGTTAGTTCAAGGAGAAAGTCAGAAGTCAGGGAAATTCTTATTCTATCCAATTCTGCCACTAAGCACATATTACTCCTGCATTCAGGATTGATGTAAAATTAAAGCTCTTTAAGCTTTTACCCATTACAATGATCGTTTTGTTTCTTTCCAAAATTTGAATCTTTCACAGATATCTCAACAACCTCAAACACAACATAAAAACAGACAATATGAATAGAATAAGATTCAATCATGGTGATACTGAAAATGTAGCTACGAGAGAATAGATAGAGGAATTTTCCCTGTTCCGGTCTTTCAGTCTTGACTTACACAAGGAGCAGAGAAGTACACAGAGAGAGAGGACAGAGGCACATTTCAAACATCGTACAGGTCAGAGACACAAGCAGAGACAGTTTTACAGAGACACATCTTTGACACGTCCCAATGCTCTGAGCATGGCTTGAATATGGTCGTGATCAAACAGCTTGATTATTAATCAGCTGATATAATTTGTGTTTAAACATCTGTGTGTTTAGACTAAATCATTTCTTCTAATTATGCATTAAAGCAATAAATTGGCAGATATCTGCAGCTGGTAGGGAAACAGATGAAACTGTTTTTTTTCCTGCAGCACAGAAGTGTTTAGTGTTTAATGCACAAGCAGGTAATTGCTGCACATATTCAAGCATCTCAGAGTGATAAAGCAAATAAAATAATAGGGATTGCTGCTTGATGGCTTTGTAAATGATGAGTTTGGCATGTGTGATCTTGAAATGGACAGACTGCAATACAGTCTTGTAATACACTGTCCTTATAGCATGAATTAACAAAATAAACGAGGCCTCCTTACTTACACAACATGTTAGCTCACCTAATACATGCCATAAAGCAGTTATTCAATCAAAAAAATTGACCTTTCCAACCTAACCACACCCAACAGACAACAATCAGGGCACACTTAATTATAATAACCTCAGATCCTGTATCAGTATAGTATGTGAAAAGCATGTGATGTGGTTCATAACAATCTAGCAAAGCAAAAGACAATTTATCATTCTACAGTTACTGTCAAAATAGCAAAATTTAGCATTAGATCTGCCGTTTAACAGACTGTATGCATCTTTGTACAAGAGTGTTGCTGTTGGACCAGGGTGTGGTGAGGACCAAGTTACTGTTCCTCTAGTCTATTACACACAACAGAGGAAACAAGAGCCAAACTTACATCCACAATGAAGAAGTCCAGCCAACACCAGGCATTGGTGAAATACTTCACAAAACCGTAGGCGACCCACTTCAGCAACATCTCCAGGATGAAGATATAGGTGAAAACCCTGTCAGCATACTCCAAAATGATCCGAACGGTCTTTCTCTGCTCGATGTACACATCCTCAAAAGCCTGTGGAGAAACAGGGAACATGTGTCAGCCATGGTGAGGACAGCAGGCAAAATATTACACCTCATGATTTGTAATTTGGCAACAAATTGCTGATCTCTAACAGTTATTTATTAAGTGAAAAAATACCTGCTCTATATGTCAAATCATTCCTATGTAGATTTGGAGCAGTCTTTGCTCTTATTCTGACAGCATTTGACAACCTTAAGAACAACGCCCCGCTCCATTCCCAGAAATGATCCCGTTTGATAAATGGTACGGTCCATTAATCTGATGTGCCTCTGGCCCCTCCCCCAACCATACAGCAGTAAGACTAAGCAACCAAACAGAATGGCTTGTTCAACCTGCCACACTGAAGACACACACTTGTCCCTGTGAAGTCCATCTATTTTAATGAGCTGTCTTCATTAAATCTTTATCCTGCTTGAACCTTCTTTGATCAATAAAATTAGAGTTTCATTTAAGCATGATTGTAAATGTTAGTTTAAATTGTAAGCTCAAGCTGTTTAAACAGTTGTTGAAATTGTTCATGTAACAGTACACTTTTTTCTTTCTGTGTTTGGGAGGATGCAAATGCTAAAAGCAGGTTTTTTCTACCAGGGCACCGCTGCTGAGGAGGATCATGAAGATGATCAGGGTCTCAAACCAGTTGTGCTCCACAATCAGGTAGCAGGTTTTTCTGAGGAACCACCAGCTCTTCCCCCAGCCCATAGTGATGTCAACGTCACAGCACTTATACTTGGCAACACAAGCTGAGGACACAGGTGAGAGAGGAGAGACCACATTCAAGTCAGTTTGATAAATAAAATAAGAATGGTACAATAGTCCAGTGTTATGGATTTGGTTTAACTTGGATATTTAAAAACATGTGGTCATATGTGTGCTTGCTTAACCAGAATGTAGTACTTTCTATACCTTCTACATGTAGTTTGAAGTCTGAAAGTTGTTTTACACGATCATATCAAGCATCAAACTGCATTCTGATATGTCAAAATCTGCAAGTTTTGTCTTAAAGAAGGTAGGAGAGACAGACCTCATTATAAGTGTGATTGTACTAATAACACAGATTTCTATGTTTGAATTAAAAAAACTAATTTATGTATAAAATATTGTCTGTAAAAATATATGTGGATATGTATCCCTTTGCCAGTGTAAGCATCACAGATGAACAGACTGAGTGACTACAAGACAGACTGATAAATAGATGACACTCTTCATGGGCGAGAGATCTGTAATAAAGAAACTGTCGCCACCCTATCACTTGCACTCTGCCTTGGGGAGTCTCAGAGCTGTGGAGTGGAGATAATGGGTGCAATGGGAGCAGGGGTCTCACCATCTGTCCAACAGGGCTCTGGTTCCATGTACTCCTCCACTGTCTCCACCACCACCACCTCCTCCACATCTGGCTTGATGTCAATGGTGCTGCCTTCTGATGAACTGGTGTCATCCAGCTGCAGGGACGCAGATGTGTGAGCACACACACATGCACCCATGATGCAACGCACAAAGAAACACACAACACAGTGTCACTGATTCAGGAACATTTCAGTTAGTGCTACATGGCTAAACAATGGCTAATTGTAGAGAAAGCTGAAGTCAAGATGCCTTCTGGAACCTGTCAGGAAATTTATAATTCAGATTATTTCCAAATTACATTAGCTTAATCATTGAAAAAGAAAAAAAAACTTGAGTACTGTTTGATCACTGAGGCCTTTTTTCTTGTTAAGATGGACACCATATCAGCCCTGAAAATCACATATCATTCACATTAACAATAAAATGGGATATCAAATGACAGATCTTGTGCTCTAAAAGTCTTCTAAATGCATTTCGTTAGAAGACATACATCAGTAGACAATTTATTTTATCCACACTGCCTGCCTGCTCCAGCCACTCTAGAGTAATGGAGTTATATTACTGTCTAAACAGTGTAGAGTAGCCAGACACACCAATGGTCTACTATCCTGAGAGAGGAAATTGCAGTGTAGTGCAGCTGAGGATAATGAACAACAAAAACAACACCATGTGAAACATCACAATGTTTACAAGTACATATTTTATACAGTAAAATCCAACTTATTTTGGAATATAACATTTATAATATAACATTTATATAATTATAAATATTTATAATATTTATAACATTTGGAATATAACATTTTTATTGTTATGTATGCTGCAGATTCTTGTGTGTTAAACTATCCAACTTACATATCATATATATAAATATATTTGTACTCCTCTTACTGACCTCTTTACTGTTTTCATTGTCCGATTCGCTGCTGAAGTCCTCTGTGTTGAGGTTCTCAAAGTCAGACTCTCCCACAGCTATGGGCACGCAGACGGTCAGGTTTGGGTTGTGGATGAATGACATGTGGTCCTCATCAATCATGTACTTGCCCACGCTGCTGCCAATGCCACTGGTGGTGCCGTTTCCATTCTTTGCATAGTCCAGGTCACGGTTGATGTCCACCCCGGTGTGGTTTGCAATGCAGTTCAGCTTCTTGTCATACATGTCATCTAAAGGCTTCTGCTCGTCTTCCATTGGTGGTTTCTTCAGCAGACTGGCCATCAGTATCCTTACCTTGGCTTTGGTCCATGCAATGCCTTTCTTGATGCGCATGACAGAAATCTGCAGGTTGTTGGGCTCACCATCGTCATCTGTTGCAGCTAAGTTGTCAGCACTGAATGAGCTCAGCAGCAAAGCAAGAAACAGGTTCAACACCTTTTGGGCACATAAAAGAAAACAAATAAAACAATAACTGGATGCTGAGTGCTAGTTTTTTCACTGACAACATTGTAACTTTAAAGAGTGTGCTGTGTCTCTAAAAAAAGCCCTGCACACTATCCTAGTCTGGACACTCACCACCAGGTTACCGATGACCATGACCATCATGAAGACGATGAGGCACATGGCCTGGCCCGCCACCTCCATGCAGTCCCACATGGTCTCAATCCACTCGCCACACAGCACCCGGAAAACAATCAGGAAAGAGTGGAAGAAGTCGTTCATGTGCCAGCGGGGCAGCTCGCAGTCAGCAGCGATTTTACACACACAGTCCTTATAGCTCTTGCCAAACAGTTGCATGCCCACCACAGCAAAGATGAAGACGATGATGGCCAGCACCAGAGTCAGGTTCCCCAAGGCTCCCACCGAGTTACCGATGATCTTTATCAGCATGTTGAGAGTTGGCCATGACTTGGCCAGCTTAAACACTCTCAGCTGAAGTAGGGTGGGTGGAGAGAGTAGGAGGGACATGATTCAATCGTGACATTTTATCTTAACTAGCTTGCTGCTTCACTTCAGCCTAGTTAAACAACAGAAACATACACGTTTGTTGTCTGAAAGCACAGACAGTTAACTTTGAGCAAAACTTTGTGCCTATTTCTAATGGTAAGATGCTTTCTCAACATGTCATTTCAATTTTTTTTTGTAAAAAGAAACTAAAATGAACAATTACCAATCGGAATGACCGCAACACAGACAGCCCCTCAACGTCAGCCAGAGCCAGCTCCACTAAACTCAGCGTCACAATAAAACCATCGAAACAGTTCCACGCCTCCTGGAAGTAGTAGTATGGATCCATCGCCACCAACTTGAAAAGCATCTCACCAGCAAAGATCCCCGTGAATACCTGGCAGGTAGAAAAGAGAACGGGTTTGAACAAACTCAACCTCTTACTTCACAGGACACATGGGAGTGTAAAGCATGGCGGGTGGAAAAAAGTGTGATTTGTATTATCCGACCTGTGTATTATTTAGTATTATACTGCCTTTCTGATTACTTCATTCCAATAATTTCCACTAGGATAAA
>JAQNCA010000002.1:12421843-12439544 GCA_029783725.1 Acanthurus tractus | reverse complement strand
ATCACTGAGGCCACTTAATGAATAAATACACACATACATATAATTTGTTTGTGTGTGTGTGTGTGTGTGTGTGTGTGAGATTGTGGATGATGACTCATTGAATCAAGGTGACCTGGAAATATCCTCCTGTGCTATCCTTTGGCCTTGTCTGGTAGAAGATTCTGGAGCTAGAGTGGTAAATAACAAGTCTGTGCTCTTTCAACTGTGAATTAATACCTGTCCACACTTATGGATACAGACACACACATACACACTGAGTGGTTCATCATCATCTAATTCTTGGGATGCTGACAGAACAAATGTGATAATGAAAAGCATGTTGCAAGATTTAATCTTTTTGCTTAACAATAAGTTATGTCTACTGATAAGTGTATTTCCGGATATGTTGATTATAACTGATATAAAGAGCCAGTAATATAAAGCCAAACTGCATTCATGACCTCATGCACTGAAAGTAGCTAAGCTGTTTCCCTACCTTTTTTCATTTCCTCTGTCTGTCGCTATGTGTTTTATCTGCAGAGTGTGATATCATGCTTTCAGTTCTATAAAAACTTTTATTACCTTATTTAGTATTTAATATATTAAATTATCTGATTTGAGAGACTGTGCCTTAGCATGTTTTTTAAATTCTCTGGCAGAATTTGAAAGTCAAAGTGTGTTTGTAAAATTTTTAATCTACTTTGCAAAAGAAAATTAATTAACGATTTTGAGAGTCAGAACTTCTTGTTTGTGTTGTATTAGTGATGTCAGATGTTGTTAAGTCAGAGCTATGGAAAGTTCAAAAATGTAACTTTGCTTACTATATCTCAGCCTTTCCTGCCTTCATATGTGCTTTAACTACAGGTTAACACCTCTTTCAAAAATACAGTAATGTGAAATTATTAGTTACTGTATCAGCTGAAAAAAGTCCTAAATCGTGAATCCTTAATACCAATAGTGAAATGGCAAGGTTGAGTTATTCAAGCCATGATTCAGGCACCATTTTAGAGCAGCTCATCGATCAGGCTCCATGAAATATTAATGCAGGCCTCCCACCAGTCAGCCAACCAGCAGAGAGGCAGGCAGGTCCCGCTGAAGCAAACAGCAGCTCCATTTAACCAGAGGAGAGAAAGAAAGATAGGAGAAGACAGGGAACATGTGCGTGTTTATGTGTGAGGGAATGAGAAATGCATGGATACAAGAAAGCAGCAGGGAAGGGGTGGTTGTGAATGTTTTTTTTTCCTTTCAACTCTGAATCGGCAATAAAAGAGCTGCCAATTATGGTCCCAAAAATAACACCTCTGTATGAGCTGCAAAGAAGAAGCAGAGGAGGTTTTTAACCAGTGAGTCAGATAAAAATAAAACAACAAAAAGGTTGCCACTCACCAGATTGCCTACAGACAGCATATCTTCAAAGTCGGGGGTCATGGGGTAGTGCTCCATGGCCATGAAAAGAGTGTTGAGGACGATACAGATGGTGATGGCTAAGTCCACGAAGGGATCCATGACAATCAGGTTCACAATCTCCTTGATCTTAATCCACTTTGGGGAGCACTCCCAGATCAGGAATGTGTTAGAAAACTTATACCAGCATGGCGGACACTTGCGCTGAGACTCCTCCAGTTCTGAAGACATAGCGCGGATCATACATCAAAATCAAACATACTAGCGTGCTTGAGCATACCACATGCAATGGTATCAAATGATAGACAAAAAAATTGTATGCACTGTATGTATCTGGTACTGTTGGATATGCAAAGCAGATAAGCAGGAAATTCATGTCAAACTTATCAACCAATGAGAGCAGCCCTAGTTAAAGAATAATGAGAGCAGGTTAAATAGCTGGGTTAAAGTGGCAGTACCCTCCACTAGTGTGTTGGTAATGACGCTCATGACACTGTTGGCCCGCTCTTTCCGCCCAAAGGAGGTATTGAGCTGGTCCACAGACACCATCAGGGAGCCCGACAGCTTCTTCTTCACCTCAACCTCAGTAGTCGGCTGTCAGGAGGAGAGGAAGAATCAAGCACCCATGGAGAGGACATGAACACCATCCCACATCACCACCGGTGGCCGGCGGAGGGAAGTGCACAACAGCATTGGCAGGAAAAAGTAGTTGAGGGTCAGATTTTTTAGGGGGTGGGGGCAGGGCTTTTTTTTTCATTCTTTTCTATCTCAATGCTGGTTTCAAGGAAGATGTGTGTATGCTGTAAATGCATGCAGGTCTCAGCCAAAGTGGGAGCAGTGGTCTAGGGCTACTTGACCTAATTGTGTTTGAATGTAATTAGCTCATCCCGATTGAATAATAAATGGATTGTGAGATATTGTGCAAGGAGAACTGCTTCTGCATGAATGCATTTTCAGTCCTGTCATGCAATAATGGAGGCTTTGCTGCCATTGCAATATAATCATTAGGTTATTTTTACAAAATGTCTCCCAAAATCTGGCCAGCTTTAATGTTACTTTCAAATTGAGGCTATTTTATCTTCCTACTTTGAAACCATACAACTTATATTGCAACCATCAAGTCAAGAGCATTGTAAAAAGATCATATGGAGGCAGGTAGTTCAGATCCATCCAGTAGACATGCATGAGCATGCTCCAAGTCAAAGAGAAGGAGAGGAAATTACAGACACCATAGCCATTGTTCTACTTTTCTATGTCATGCTTATTGTAATTTAGGGTTTTTAATCTACCATGCTAACTAGAATGAGACACAACTAATTCACTAGTGTTGACCAGGGAGAGTTTGGAAAACAGAGAAAGGTAAAGACAGACAAGGACAGCAGCCCCCCTTTTATTCTTCAGATTACTAAGATTCTTCAGATTACTACGGCCTGATAGGAAGGTGTGTGTTACTTGTGTAACTGCTTTAGGACAGTAACTGTGCATTAGGGAAGCAGATAAAAATGTGTGTGGCTCTATAGTGCTGGTCCCCTCTGTTTCCTCCGCCTCCTACTGTAGATCTACCCACACAGGCTAGCAGAGGACCTGGATGCCTGGAGGAGGAACACATCAACACACTGAAGCATGTTAAGTCATCATTATATGCTGTTTGTTAACAAATGATGTTTTAATACTAGAGTGTGGTAAACAGTAACATGAAGTTGTGTATTAAATATTAATCAGGCTTTGATCTTTGGGCTAAAATCATATGGGCCAATGGGGACGCAGAAGAATAGCAGTCATGTCTGTAGGATTGGTGCCTGTATGATAGTGTAAGTCTGTATGAATAAACTATTTAATATAAACATTCAAAACATTGACATTCATTTTTCAAATCAAACAACAAAATTGCCTGGAAGTCATTGATAGACCCAGTTCTACTAACCTATCAAATGCAGGGTTGGCTATAGTATATACACTGTAAAATGTTTTTTTCTCCATCCTTTGCCTACTGTCGGAGGGCAGCATACACTGCAGGGGCTGGGGGAGGGGAGGCGCGAGCGCTTAGCCAAGAGATACATACGGACTTGCAAAGATGACAGAGTAGAGGAAAGAGAGCGAGAAAGGAAAGGAACGGACGAGAGGGGGGCCATGCCTAGATTGGTCTACTCATTGACTTCCTTACACTGTCGTCAGTAGCTGCCTTATCTATTTTCACCTCAGGCAGAAGGCGTCCACCGGGCCCAGGGCCGATGAGCGACACCACGCCGTTGCAATCCACTGTGCTGTTCCTCTTTCCATGGAAGCCACTGTAGCTGCTCCGCCGATAAGGGCTGAACAGGGAGCCCCGACGCTCCTCGCACTCCTCCACCGTGCTGTGCTCATCATCTGCAAATTCGTTCTCTGAGCCCACGTCCTTGCTGCGGCCCTTGAAACTGAAGATGCTGCTCTTGCTGTTGTGGCGGGACAGAAAAGGCGAGCCAGGTATGCTGAGGAGGGACTGGAGGAAGAAGAAGCATGGGGACATTTGTGTAACTGCTAAAGTCCAAGGTGTTTATGAATTGCATTTGATTGATCGTTTTAATGCTGTTTGTCATCAGTTCCAGAGGTCATAATGAAAGGCAACATCTGTGGGGCGGGGGAAACATAATGCAACGTGGACGCTTTTCCCTGAGGGGGAACATTCTGCCGGAGCAATCATGTGACTTAATAAACAAGAGGAAAAAACATAATTAGGTCAGCGATATCAGACACTGTCAAGGTCACACAAACACAGGACAGGGATATAGGCAGCTGAAACAACATAAAAAGGTACATGAGTCATGAAAACATCGATCTGCTGCAAGTATTGATCCGAATATCATTATTTTTGCACACAGGGTATGCTGGCTCAACCAAAGTCAGACATTTTTTGAAAACAAACATCTGAACCTGAAAGTGAATAACCACTGCGTGAGAGAGCCAGTGGTGCCAAAGCGAGGCCTAAACAAAGCTGAAGGATTGCTCCCTTTGAAACATTCATGTAATCACTTTGAATAATTCAGGACCTGGACGTGTGTTTCTCTATCTCTGGCCACTATATGTTCCTTAACATGTGAGCTTGTGTGACATCAAACTGTACAGCAGCAGCATTCTCAATCCGAAATATTACTCATTTGACAGTCAAAAAAACAGAAAAAAAATCAGTCCAGCGGTTAAAATTATTTACAGACGACTATATTCTATTCAGAGAAGAAAAAAAAATTCTATATTCTCATTCTGTGGCAGTAATGCTTTGGTCCTGTTGGGTCTCTTTTGTGTATTTCACATTAATTCTTACAACAGAGACACTCAAAAAGCTTAAAAGGTCAGTTAAAAACCGAATTCTTAAAGAACAGGGATTCTCAATCACCTTATGTGGTACACAGACAAACAGATAGTTTGACTCATACACACTAAGGATTTGTCTTTGAGATAACTGTGAGAAAAATTGAAGGTAAGAGTGCATGATACTGAAAACATTGAAAACAAAACACTGAAAATCTAAACAGAAACATGTATTTCCATAGACAATGCCACAGAGACTCAGGATAATCCATAAACCTCAATATTTGTGTTGAAAAAACACATTAATTTCAACCAACCAATGCTCTAAAATGTTTTACAAGAAGTTTTTAACTGGTCACAGTCTCATTTTAATACTGATGCCTCTATGTGACCTACATGAGCAAACTAGACCATTAGCAAGACGGCTGGCTAGTTCTATAAAGTAGCTCTTAATGCCTGTCAATGAGTTTGATTCTCTGTGAAATCAGATGAGACCATTTACAGCACACAGGCTGAAATGGCCTAGGTTTACATTTTCCAAGCAAAGTTTGGCAAGCAGTAGTACATTAGCCGGTTTAAAAAAAGGCAGGTGGAGATTTTCTTTGAAGACTTTCATTTTGAACAGAATATTTTGTCTGAGAGGACCCTCTTCCTCCCTGACAGGTATATAATAAG
Organism: Acanthurus tractus; assembly: GCA_029783725.1. Classification (NCBI taxonomy): domain Eukaryota; kingdom Metazoa; phylum Chordata; class Actinopteri; order Acanthuriformes; family Acanthuridae; genus Acanthurus; species Acanthurus tractus. Next base: position 12,434,201 of record JAQNCA010000002.1, on the reverse strand, counting down.
AGGAATGCTGATATATTAAGCTTGTTACAGTGCAAACCAGGTCCTTAGTTGCAATAACTTTCATGTATAAACGGTAATAAAAGTTAACTCTGTTTTACGATCATCAATTTCAGTTAAAAATCCTACAAAGCCTCCCAACAACTTTGTTTAAAAAAAAAGTTCAAGTCTTTCTTTATTCACTTCCAAAACAAATTTATTAACTAGATCAAGATCTTTGAGACACAAGTGATGTTGCTTGTATCACTTTTGTCTACAGGGGCCACAAGAATCAATAAGAAATTGAAGATATTGTAGTTGCTTTTAATTATACAGAATTACCAAAGAAAAAAAAACATAGAGCATTGCTGAGAAAAGGTTTAACACAGCCAGACATAATACTTGTTTTCCTCACCTGGTTCATAATGGAAGACTTTCGACCCAGGCGATTGTCGGGGAAACGGAAGCGGCTCCTCCTGCTGCCGTCGTCCGACTCTGACTTAACAAACTTTTCACTGTCACCTTTCTCCTTTTCTTGCTCTTTCTGCCGCCACTTCTTCTTACGATTACGCCGCTCTTTTGCGCTCTTGGAGCTTAGCTTGGACATCTCAGAGGAACTGCATGACAGACGCCCTCCGCCGTCGTCCTCCACTGCGTCCTCTGACACTGTTCCAGCAGAAGTTGCCATGGCAGCAGCCTGCAAAGAAGCACACACATGAAGGAAGTGAGATCAATGATACTACATGGCTTGGGGTTTGTTTTGTGCTCTACCCTGCAGACGGGCTGACCTGCGCGTCTTCCTGCTGTTTCTTCAGCTGCTCCAGCATGGCCTTGAATTCCTCTTCCTTCTGCGCAGCCTCTTCCATGGTGGCCTGGTTCTGCTCCTCATAGGCCATGGCTACCACAGCCAAGATCAGATTCACTAAGTAGAACGAACCCACGAAGATCACCAACACAAAGAAAATCATGTAGGTTTTCCCAGCAGCCCTCAAAGTCTGTTGGGAGTCAGTGGAGATGGGGGGAGAGAGAGGAAACATTAGAGACGTTCATGACATCTGATACATAACCTCAACCCCTGTGTCAACCTCAATGTCCATCGCTCGCATTGACTCATCAGAAATAAATGGGGTCAGCTGTTGGCGGGGGACGGAGAGGTGGCAGATCAGCCTGACTGGACATTTCCAGGTATAAAAATTAACTCAGCATAAGTATCTTTGTGTTTCTCTGGACAGCAGATTCAGAGACACAGCACACTTTTCACATCCAAATGTCTGTTTCCGAAATTAGCTCAACTATCACCTCATACAAATTTCTGATCTCTTCTTGGTCTGTGCAGGGAATAAGCTAACATCCTGTGCATGTTAAGATTCTCAGCATGAACCCAATGTTGCGTTCTTCATCAGGGAGACATGTGAGATGAATTTTTACCTACTTTTTTATGCCCTATGCACACCAGCCTGTGCACACTACCTTTATTTTAATGCATGCTGAGAACAGGGTTTTGATGATTTTACAAGTAAAAAGACAAGTTTCTTATTGTGTAGTTTCACAAAGGTATTGAAAAATGATTATTGTGACAGTGGGACCCCAAATTCAAATTAAAATGTTCATCAGGCTCCTTCTGTTCCCGTTTTAAAGAGCGGACTCTTGTCCTGACTGTTGTCAGGGAACAGAGCAGAAAAGAGAGGCCTTCCTGGGATAGAAAACGGGAAATGCCTCACACATAAATTATGTATGTAATAGACATGTTGTGCCAGGAAGTGCATACAAAACAACATTTCCTGCAAGAAATGCACAAAATGATTAGGAGTTGAAACTGCTGTCTTTTAGTCCCTCATATACCAAAATCCAATTGGAGGGGAGGGGGGGGCAATTCATAACATAATAATACTGAATACTGAAAATTTCTCTTGTTTTCTGACAAACAACATTCAATACCAGACTTAAACATGGCAGCATAATCATTATTCTAAAGATATGGTACAAATAAGCAGTGGAAGCCTGTGTTTGAGAGCTAAATTTCAAAGATAGACTCAAAAATAGAAGTATGAGCTGGAGTGTTTCCATCAGGTCTCATCTCTCTCACTGGCCATACTGTAATCCTAAGTTGTTTATTAATATTTCATAATTCCTTTCTTCTACTCAGCTTCTGTACAAGGAGGCAGGAGGGTCTCCACAGGCTTTGTGTGGAATAGGCTGACAGACAGGACAAACGTGGCCTGGCTAAAGTATGCAGATGAAGCAAGTCCAAGTGGGATCAAAGAAAAAACTAGAGGCAGAGCTATCCACCATTTTCTGTCTAAGAGGTGGAGTTAGAGTATGTATTAACTGTGTGAGTTCATATTAGATCACAAGAGACTGCTACTCTCTATATGTCCTTTTTGGTTTAAGGTTTAACCTGCAGTGTGTATTTAACAATGACAGTCGACCTAACCATAATTTCACGTTTATAATTCCCTGCTCATTGCCACTATACTGCCACAATGAGTGAGTGAGAAATAGAATTTTAATTAATAACTTATTTGTGCTTTACAGTGATATAAAAGGTAAATGGTCTCATGTGAGGAGCTGGAAAAACAACATCAAAAATATTTGACGTCTAAACAAATCATTTAATGTGATCCTTTTCTTCTAATCAACCAATCAGTTAATCAACAAATCATTTCAGGGGTTGCTATGACCCTGTAGTGTTCATAGGCATTAGTAAGTGAGAACTTGTTTGTGGTGTATATGTTATGAACTTTTTGAAACATCAGTTTTACCAGCATGTAAAGGTTTTCCCAGAAGTCCTGTGTCATGAGTCGGAAGAGAGCCAGGAAGGCCCAGCCGAAGCTGTCAAAGCTGGTGTAGCCGTAGTTTGGATTCCTCCCAGCTTTCATGCATGTGTAGCCCTCCGGGCAGCGGCTAAGGGGTGGAAAAAACGAGCAAGAGAGAAAAAGAGAGAGAGAGAAAGAGCGGGGCACCCAGCCCGAAAATGACTCAGCACATTTTACTTGTCATGTAATCTGATTTCAGGCAGACAGAAGAGCTACAGTAGAGGATCAGCGGCATTTGGAGAAGGGCAGAGAAGGCAACTCACCCAGAGTCAGAGCTGTTCCCACAGAGAAGAGCATCCAGCTGGCCGGGCAGGAAGTAGAAATTGGCTGGAGAGAAACAAACACCCATAACGAGTCATTTCATTTGCTTTCTGACGCAGCTACAGTTGTTTATTCTGCAACGGTCTGACAGTGTGCACATGCATTTTTTATTCGATGCAGTTAATTTCAAACCAAATTTTTTGTCTCTACTGTGCCAAAATGACATGTTGTTTTGTTGTTCCAGCATATGGGCTGACTCATACTCCTTGATAGCTGCCAACTCACCGTTGGTGAAGCCGCGTCTCTACTTACTTTCGTTCATGATGTACTCATCCCAGTCAAAGCCCTTGCCGCCATTGGCCATGTGGGTCTCTGTAATGTTGATTGGCCAGATCACACATTTGTGGCGCAGGTTGCCCATGAAGAGCTGGAGACCGATGAGGGCAAAGACGCTCAGACAGAAGACAGTCAGGATCATCACATCCGAAAGCTTCTTCACAGACTGGATCAGGGCGCCCACAATGGTCTTCAGGCCTGGGGGGCAGCCACGCACACACATTCACAAACCACTCAGGTGATACAGGGGATGCTGATGCCTCAGGTATGATTTTTTTTTCTTTTTAAATAAGACAACTGCTAATATACCAATCTTCTTAAGGGATCCATGACTGGGAAATATCCAATTTGACTGGATTTAGGCAAAATCCTAAGAGTGTCATTAAATATGTGACTTAAAATGTGATATACAGCTAAATGTTAGTATGTGGTACTGAAATTATTTTTCTTTGCTGAATATTCAAAGAAATTGGGAAATATACATAAGAGAAATTTAGATAGAAGCATATTTTTTATCAAATTAAATATTCTGTAGGTAGTAATACATTTTGGACAAAACTGACAGATTACATACATGACATCTTTAAAAACAAAACATACAAGAAATATTTAGGAGCCTTCCCACTCTTTTTAGATTAACCCATATAGAGTATATTGTAACTGAAAACACAACTGAAATCAAAATAAGTGAATTTTTAACAAAAGCAATTAGCCTCACCAATGCTTAATAAAGGGAAAAAGAGGGGGAAGGCTACAGAAAAGTGAGAGGAAATCCATAATAGAGCACAGCAGCACAACGAGGGGCCATGAGAAGGACAGAGGCACAGGCAAGGGGGGCTGGAAACCACATGCAGGTCATTTAAACTCCAAGGCTGAACGGGAGCAATTCAATGCCAGTGCCGGTGTGGGCACTTTCTTGAACTGTCTTGTATAAGGTGTCATTAGGAAAGCACTGACTCCCCATACTGTGACCCTGCAGTCTGTCTCATCAACGCCTTCACTAAAGACAGGACAGTTTACCTTCTGGACATCCTCTGGCAGCGTTCACGTGGGTCCACGAGGAACTCAAACATGGAAGCAGGATGACTCACACCCCTTCCCTGATTCATCTCTCTGGGTAAAATGGGCTATACCAGTTGTACATAGTGTACTTTCTTGTAAAATGTGTTCTAAATTTAGGTTTACACATTCAAACAAACTTGGTAAAAGCTCCATTAGCTCGACAGAGTCATTAAGAAAAACATATTTTCTTATCTAAAAGTAACCTAGATGACAAGCTCTCACAGAGCAAATTAAACTAACAAAGTAAATTAAAAAATAAGAAAAGGGTATTTAACAAAATAACACCATAACTTCTTTAAAATTATGCCCTCCACTGCACATGAAATATTGTTTGCTGGACTAAAACTGCTCAAAGAAAGCTAAATTTTCTCCACTCCAGTGCTAAAAGCCTTAATGAATTATCATGGAAAGGAATGTTTCAACATTTTGGGAAAGATGCTTATTCACTTCCCTATCAGAGTTCGATGAGACAATCGATACCACTCACATATCTGTCTTTTAAATATCAAGGTACAGCCAGCAGACAGTTAGCTTAGCACAGAGCCCAGAAAACAGATGAAACAGCTTGCCTGGCTCTGTTTAAAGGTTACAAAGTCAGCCTGCCAGCACCTGTAAAGCTCACAAACAAACAAACCATATCTTGTTAAAAACTGAAGCTCTGTATGTTTTTCCATTTTTGATAGGTTACCATTAGAAGTGTTGATAGGCAGGTTCTGATGCTTTTGAACAGAATCAAGCTCGCTTTTTCACTTTGTTTTCATTTTTTGTGCCAAGCTAAGCCAAGCTAAAACTCCCTGCTGCAGTAACTTCATATTTACCATCCAGACTCCTAACTATCTGTCAGGCTTTTACCCAAAACGCCAACCTATGCCCCTGAATCAAAATATGATCTCTTTTCATTTGCACTTAAGGGATTTTCTTTTTCACATGTCCAAATGAAAGAGCCATTTAAGAAAGCCATCTGCAGTGGTTCTTTTGAGTAAGCACGACATCTGTTCTACATCCTCTATCAATAGATAGATAGATGTGTGGTCAGTGTCACTCAAAAAGGTCAAGAGGTCATTCAATCATCCCATCTGCATCCCCAGCCTCTACAATGTGAGCACACCATTTCTTTTGCGGTGTGGTATATCATTCAAGTAGGTCGTAAAATAAGAGAGAGAAAAAAAATCAATAATCAAACTAAAAAACAAAAGAGGGCAAATCAAACTTTCAATGCCATTTGTCAGCCAAGCTCTTAGTAGGCTAATATTATAAAAGCAAGTGACTGAAAAGCATCATGCAGCATAAGAGATATGTTCACAAACTAGGCTTGGCAGTCTTCATACATAAATAATAGGTGCATTCTGTGGGCTGTCCCTAAGCTAAGCCATCTCTTATATGAACTTTAAAAGGTTTGTTTTTGATCCAACAAACATGGAATCCTCTCCGTCCAATTTGATCATTAGTTTACAACTAATGCAAAAAAATAACTGATCTCTTAATGCTACTTGAATTTGAAATTTTTGGAAATCAAAGGATTTCTGACAAATTTTGGATGCTAATGCTGTACTCAGCTAAAAAATACTATGCACATTGAACTAAACTTTCTTCCTAAAATGAATATATTTGATCAACTTTTCTTTTTCTACAAAACAGGGCATTTACTTAAAAGCTAGTGAGAAAGGAGTGAGTTAAAACTACTTCTGAAGAGAAACACAACTGCCTTGGGAACAAGCCTCATAATCAGAGTGCTACTGGGGCAGAAGAGAGTGCAGACACTGTGAGGGGCCCTAAAGGAGACTGCAAAGCCTATCAAAAATGTATTAGTACCATTTTTGATAATTTTGGAGGAAAAATAAATCAAAAAATGGTTGTCTCCAATTCCTTTTTTTTGTTGCTTAAATCATAATTGTAATCATAATAATAGTGAGTAGAAAAGAAAGGGTGAGAGGATCAGCCTTAGTGTTTAAACTGAGTCTCACCTGGAATGACAGAGATAGTTTTCAATGCTCGGAGAACTCTGAATGTTCTCAGCGCAGATACATTGCCCAGGTCCACAAACTCTGTTATATATCTGAAATAGGGGAAGGATCACACACAGAACAAACACGATGACAAAAACCACACACGCCAAGAGCACAACACCACCGAACCAGGAGGAAACGACGCCACTCACAGAGCCTGTCCACTGAGGAGAAGGGTGGAAGGTAAAAGGAAAGAAAGACACACACACCTAACACCGACCCCGCCCCACCGTCCCCCGCCCCATCCTGTCTTACCTGGAATAACAGAAATAGTTTTCAATGCCCTCAACACCCTGAACGTGCGCAGAGCTGAGACATTGCCTAGGTTTACAAACTCTGTTATATACCTGCAGGATCAAACCACAGTTACAACAGCTTGTTATTTACATGCAAATATGAGGTGAAAAGTTAAATTCACATACAGACGGGGCTATGTGAAACAATGAAGATGTATTTTAGATGGGGTTGATCATTTCTGGGTATGTAATTAATGATGCAGAGGTAGGTTAATCTGTGGTATAAACTACTGAGTGACATGGAGTCAATGGAGGGATGTTGGGCTTTAAAATTAATGTTGCAGACTCCGGCAGATTGAGAGGAAAAAGCTGAATGAGAGGGAAAGTTCGATGAAAAGAGGAAGATAAATCGGATGAATGGGACTGAGGTGTGGGTGTTGTCAGGGAGGCCGCAGAGTGTCGGATGAAACCTTCAATTCCCAAAGAGAAAGGCCAAAGAAGTCTCAGATCAATGGAGGAAACACAGAAGATGGGTTATCAGACAGAAAGAAAGAAAAAAGTAAGAAAGACAGAAAGATGAAAAATCTATAGCATTAAAAGCTCACTTTCTTAACCCACCCTCTTTAGCAAAAACAATATGACAATATTTTTGTACATAATAATGTTCTATCATCATTCACTGACAGTCTGAGTAACAAGAAAAATACTTACGCCATCGAAATGACCATGAAATCCAGCCAGTTCCATGGATCTCTAAGGAATGTAAACCCGTCTATACAGAATCCTCGTGCGGTGATTTTTACAAGAGACTCAAATGTATAAATTCCTGTGAATGTGTACCTGAAATAAAAAAAGCATTGACAGAATTAGTTCACCAGCTGGATCAAAGCTCGCTCATTTCTAAATGTCTGCAACTTGTTTATGCTAAAAAAAACCAATGAAATGACAAAGTTTAATGTAGGGCACAAGATTCATTTGGAACAATAAAGTCATGTAAATTGTTGTATACGTCATTTTAAACTAAGCCAGTGTGTTTTGAAATTAAGTGTTTGCTAGCCCCAATTTGTTTTTCTCATTCATTAAAACTATACTGCAGTCAAAATCAAGCAAAGCATCAGATTAACTGAGCAAAAAATACATCACTTCTTAAAATCTGATGATGCCTGATGCCCTTTACTTCACAGTAAATATTGCAGGCTGGACTGACAATGTGCCTAAAAAGCTACATTTTCTCCCCTTCTTTGCAAACAGCCTTAATTATTATTACTGAAATAATATTTGGCTATTTTGGAGAATATGCTCATTCCCTTTCCAATGAAAGAGTTCGATAAGACAATCAATATCACTTTCTTGTCTGTTAAATATGAAGCTACAGCCAGCAGCCGGTAAACTAAATCTGGATAAATGTTGAATGACTAGGTCAGATAAACTGCTATGTTATTATTAACTGGATTAGGATGCGTAGCTCTATGCATCAATTTGATGGTTACATGGCCATAAATTGGTTCCAGCGGTGGACATGCATTTCTACTATTAAGTGAATGTAATTATTTTGTACTTACTCTACTTGTTTCGACCACTCGGGAGGATCACTAAAGGTCATGAATATACAGTTGGTCAAAATAGTACACATAATGATCATGCTGAAAAGAGTGAGAAGCAGGTTAAGGAAAAGATGGACAATAACGACAATAACAGACATCATAAACCTCATCAAACCTCACCGAAAATTCATAACACTGCAATAAAAAAGAACAGTATCCACAGTCTATCTAAGGTGATTTCCGTATTCAAGTCTATGAGCAAGAGTTACCCTACTTGTAGCACTCAACAGGAGGTGGTTATGTGTGCTTGCTACCGCAAAGGCCATTATTTTACTGATGAAATACTTAAATGGTATATATTTAGTGGCCATAAAATTGGTGAACCAGAGCAATATTGTGCTTTAAAGCTGCACATGTTTCAGTGTAGAGAGAGGTTTGTCCGCAAAGGAAATGAGGGTAACCTCAATACTAGCTTTAAAAGTAGCCAAAGGTCAGGCCATAAAATGGGATGAAATTAGGGAAATGTAAGGACAGAAGAATAAACAGCACTGCTGTGTGTAGTGCTCAGAATGAAAAGAGGTTTTGTTTTGGTTGTTTGTACCAGCATTGCTGTGCTAACAACAGTCATGAAGGGGAGCAGACATGCACTGAATACTGTCAACAAATGTACATTTGTCATGCTGGAAGGTGGAGAGAGCACTGTTAATGTAACTTTTTTTGTAATTATTACATCTTTATTCAATTTGTTTTTACAAAGATATGATTTCAAAGCAAAATGTTGCTCTAAGAGATGTTTCTTGGTATTATTCAACATGTATTCCATTTTTTTTTAATTTTCGGTGCAATTTTAACAGCTAATGTGACATTTTCACATGCTAGGACAATATCAGCTTTAGTAAGGTCGTCTTTAGAAACCAAGGTAATATAGTTGCACAGAGATATAAAGCACATTGAACTAATATGAAATTTCCTGAATGATTCAAAATCACACTGTTAAGTTAAAACAAGTTAAACTTATTATCATCCCACGAAGTAGAAATTACCTTGACATTTTCTTGCAAAAAAATAGTTTAATTTTCAAAAAAATCTATCATTTAAGTGTTCTAGGACAATAAAATAAATTAAATTTTCACGTTATTTTTCTGCATCAATTGATTGTCAAATGCTGAGTATCTTTACATTTAAACTGCTCTCTTCTTCCACTCGTTCCCGCTTTCCAGCTAACCAAATGATTTTCGGGACAAATAGCTTACTCTACACATCCTACAAACCCACACCTGAATACTAGCTTGTGGTTCACTGTTGCTAGCACAGCAACATCATAGTAGGGGGAGTATGTGTTTGGCTCTCTGTACATTTTACAAAGAATGTGGCTGAGGTCAAATTTATTCATTTGGGTGGGTGGTGACCAACAATTGTGTTTTAGCTTTTATGGCTCTGAAGAAAATGTGTGAAATCAGATAAACTCTCCAGAGTCAAAATAATAATGAAGGTATGCATTTAGTGATCTGTGCTTAAAGCTAGCAGCTCCAGGCTACATTACTTACCGGCATCTGAATCTCTGACTCATCTCACAGCATTCAAGTTGCATTGTGGGTAGCATAGGCACCAGATCGTATTATCAATTTTCATTTTAAATGAGCCCATTGAGTGCTATAAGAAAATCTACTGAGTACTTTTTTAGATTACATGTGTGTGTTGTTGCCTCTCTTGTCTTTGCTGGTTGTTGTTCAAATATTTTCTTGCCATAGCCATTGGACAGTTACTGGATGGGTTTGAGTATCATTCAGGAATCAGTTTCACCATGTTGTAAATCAATAAAGAGATTTTACCGACTTGAACTTTTTTTCCCTTTTCATGCTACCTCTTTATACAAAGAGGGGTACAGCCTTAAACTCCTCAATCTAAGTGCTGAGATGGATGACAGCGTTAACCATATTATTTGAATTTTTTGGGAGATCTAGCCTGGTTTACTGTAATGGATGACTCATCATTTGTGCTAGCCTTCCCTAACAACGACAAAATGGCTACTGCCTGCTCCTGCATTTTTAAAATCTGACATTCTATTGGTAGACATCTTCAGACTCATACTGTAACATCACAACTGTCTGTATCCGTCTGCAGCAAGTGACAGGGAACATCAATAGCAGTACCAGCAGAAGGACAGAACATATCATCATGAATAATACACATGAACAGAAAACCCTCTTGTCTTTGCTGTTAAGACACCATTTCAAAGGATATGCATGTATCAAAATTTTAATAGCTAGTTGCCTAACCGGATTAAAAGGACTTATGAAGTACAAGGCAGGTGTGGCACTAAAACGGAAGATTGTCTTCCCCCTATTTAGCACTATAAATGTCTGTGGAGAGAAGAAAGAGACAGAGAAAGAAACAGAAGAGGTTATTCAAGTACCAATCACGAAAAATACATAAATACAAAAAGCACATTATTTCAGCAAATGCACATTAATAGATTAACGTGAAAACATAAACAAAAGCAACTGAATTTTATAGAAAATCTAACAGTTCATGTAAGCATGTTCTCCACATATATATTTATAAATATATCTCAGGATACATAAAAAATAGATAAGCTGTAAGCAGATAATATATAAAAGATAATATCTGCATTTCCTCAGAAAGTAGTTGTGCATTTTCTGTCACATAAAATGAACCAAAACACATCGGGACAGAGTGAAAATGGCTGCAAGGATGTTTCTAATGTTGGTATGTTGTCCCAGTCACTCAGTGCCACCCTGCACTTCATGATGTCGGTGGTTTCAGGAGAAGGAAGCAAAACCGAAAGGATCAGGCAAGCCTCTTCCTGTGGATAACCTCATAATTGTTTAAATAAAATATGGCGATTGGCATGAAACTTTAATGAGACACTGTGCATTTGCACAAGTGATATGGGCCCTTGTGCTTTTAACAAGGCATCTCTCACTACATTAAGCCCTGCAGAGCCATCAGCTCAGTGCTGAATGCTGGAGATGGTGAAGTCAGAAGGGAGGAGAAGGAGGAGGAGGAGGAAGAGGAGGAAGAACGGGAGGGGAGTTGTACAGAAAGAGACCTCATGGCAGTGTCACGTGATTGTTTGTACACTTCCAACATAAATGAGGTGCATGTAGAAAATGTTGTAACAAGAAACATAAACATCTCAGGGAGGAACATGGAACCGAAACAAGGAGCGTTGCTGCCCATAGGACGGGACACAATTATGTCACATGACCCCCTTGATGATAATTGGACTGAGATCTACAGACAACCGAGAACAAGCCAGCACAGTTATACATGATTAGATAATCTTACTCTCTAGTTACGATTATAGGTCAGAGGAACAGCCTCTCCCTTGAGTGTTAATATGCTCACATACTGTATACTGTAAACATTTCCAGTCAGTATTATGGTCAGTAATACTGACACACTTAAAAAAAGCCTCAGTTGGTGGCAAAATTGTATTTCTTAAAAACACAACCATCACTGTTACATGTATAAAGGTTGTGTGCACATGTACATAGAATACACAATAACTAATGCAGAGGCATACACTTGAACTGGTATGTGCATACAAACCAGCACACATATGGCTCAAAAATTAGCAACCAAGGTTGTCATGCACACACACACACACACACACACACACACACACACACACACACACGTATGATAGTTTTATGTAGAGTCTTTTTTTATAACGCATGACTAAACTGCTGCAAAGCTACTGAAAATTTCATAATCCAGGGTTGAGCAAAGAGGAGAGCAGAGGAGAGGAAAGGCAGAAAACAGGGGAGATGGAGAGCGAGTGAAGGAGGCAGGCAGCAACTGTGGCAGCAGCAGGCTGAGGAGAAGCAGGGCGAAGGGAGCCAGAGCCAGAGAGCTGAGCAGAAGACAGAGACAGGGGGGATGGGCGGAAGATGGAGTGAGAGGGAGAGAGCGGCTTCAACACAGAAGCTCAAGCCATCAGCAAGGGCTGCAGCATCTGCACCCATGGGGGCCGCCATTCAAAGAGGCCCCTTCTTTCAACTCTTGTGGTAAACGGTAAATGGACTAAGATTTATGGGTCCGTTAGCCAGTGAGCCTTACATCTCACACACACACACACACACACACACACACAC
>JAQNCA010000002.1:12379388-12397948 GCA_029783725.1 Acanthurus tractus | reverse complement strand
GCTTGAAGGTGAGGTAATCAGTGAAATCAGCTGGTGGAGTGTTTGGTTGGAAAGAAAACCTGCAGCCTCTTGGCCCTACATGGCACGAGTTTGACAGCCCTGCTTTAAACAAAGGAGGCAAAAAGACAGTTTTTTTTGGTGGTAGTCTTTTTCAATCATACACTGATTCTTAATATTAGCTCAAATCTTAGAGTTATCAAGTGTGTGTGTTTGTGTCTGTTTTACCTTGGCATTGAGCAGCACATAGAGGACATGGTCTGGATCAGTTTGAGCTCTCCACTGCAGAGCTTCAGACAAGAACTGGTGCTGGTAAAGAAAGTGTGGCACAAAATAAACATCAAGGCTACACTGGCATAATGCAAGTACTACAAAATTAAAAAAGTACACAAAGCTGCATCAGTGGAAAATAATAGATTTCAAAATGATCAACAGATTAAAACGCATAAAAACTGGCCTGCAAACGGTCAAACAAAGCTGCACATCATTCAACCAACAGCCAAAAATAAACAATCCTCTCAAAGACAACATATAAATACGTTCATTTTAAAACAGACTTTTTGTAGGATTAGAAGGAACATTTAAAGGTATTCTTTGATGCTCTTGACCTCTCACACAGAAACACACAGGCACACAACAGGAGTATAAGAGTGACCGGAGAATATTTGTTTGCCAAGTGCAGGGTCATGCTGGGACCATCTGCACCTAGTAGGAGGCAAATTGGATGCACTGTCAAAATACTAACAAGCTAAGAACCTTTCACACAAAGGGGGCAAGGCAATTTTAAAAAAGCTTTGAAAAACTGGTTTCCACAACATATTAGTACCTCAGCTTACTATTTTTGATACAAGGGGTTTTTTGAAATTTCACAGGTGGCAACTATTTAATGAATTATTAGCTTCTCAATGAACAATAAGCTGAGGAACTGACTCAGACTGAAAAAGACAAGGCAGGAAGAGCAAGAATGTCTTTTAAAAGGCAGAGGACAAGGGAACATTAGGCAACACATAAGGTAAAAACAACAAAAAAACAACATCATGACCATCTCTGGACAAACAAACGTCATATAAAGCGGTGTCACATTGCTGGCCGTATTAAAATCACTGGTCGGAGTCATCCTTTGTGCCTCTCTCTCTCTCTTTCTCAGTCAGACAACAGATCGTGCTCTGGTCAACAACGAATCAGGAGTCATATCATGCGGACCGGCTGCCCTGACAACTCATCAAGCCATGCTGCACGTGGGAGCATCACAGTGAACACAGCGAGCAGAGGTGCACATGAAAGAGATCCTAATAAAAGTTATTGTTCAGTACATTACTTAGAATTCTATACAAATTAAAATAATTACAATAATTTAAAGTGATTTATATGTAATAGTTTTAACTATTATTACAAGATAAAATCATAATGCATCACAGTGCATGGTTACATGGTCTGCAGTTGTCACAAGCAGAGCAAAACTGATTGTATAATTTCAAATAATAAAGTCTTCAGTGTGCACAGATGACCAGCCATTATAATAACCATGGCAGCTGATTAGACACCAACATAAAATATGGTGAGCGATCGCTTAAAAGCAATAAAGACAAGAAGCTTAAATTAACTGAGAGAAGCTGGATTAATTCCCTGCTGAGCTTTTGCTTTGGCAAAGCTTGTAGGCTGCTGGCCAACACCCCTTTTAAAAGGAGACAGCAGATACAGTCTGATACTGGACCCTGATAAATGCACTTGACTTCAGTATTTAATATATAACTCTATATTAGTTAAAGTGTGTGGACCCCTGCTGGCCAAGGAGCCTGCCTGGACAGTCTAATCTGTGTGTCAGGCCAAAGCTGTTGCTGGAGGTTATCCCGGTATCACGGCTGCAAAAGCACATCTGACTGACAGAAGCAGCAGAAGCAAAGACGGGTAGGGGGCCCGGCTAGAGCCTTACCATCATGGTGGGCCACATACAGAGCTAAAGCCCAACCAGAGCACAGCAAAGGTAGAACAACAAGAGATTTAGGATAAGACAGTAGTATCCATCAAAAGTCTTGTTTTGCCTGAATAACAGTCCAAAACTAAAACATATTAGGTTCACAAAGAAGACAATATATGAACAGCTGAAACCATCAAATATTTGGCATTTTTTCCTTTGTAAACTACTTAGAGACTGAATCAGTTACCGAAATGATGACTAAAAATAGCAGTAGAATAAAATTTATAGATATAACATGTATAAATATAATTTCTGACTCATTCTTTGATAAAACCATTTATAACAAAATGTAATTACAGAGTTGAATAACACTCAAAAATAGCCGAAGAATTAATAACTCTTAATTATTGTGAGGTCGCTGTGTGTTTCAGTACCTTTCTGATCAGATCTTGGTCCTCCACTACACCCAGCTCTCTGCCTATAGCCTGGGCGATCCGTTTCCCTGCCACCAAGTTGCCGACCAGCATAGAGGCAGGACCGACATCCACTGAGCAGAACACAGACAACCCAGAGTCATGACATCAGCAACACAGATAAGATCTTAACATAAAATATCTCTGATATTTTATTCTCTGTTGTGATGTTATATAGTGTAAGTGTAAGTGTTAGTGATTGTGATAGTGGTCTGAAGCGGCCTACCCGGCTGTTTTTGCCGTGGTTTGGGCAGGTTTGTAACACAGGTGTGTGGGCACATGAGGATGTTACAGGGGTGCAGGTTTCCCTCCAGAAAGTTCTGCTTGGTTTCACAGATGTGGATTCCTCCAAGAGGCGTCTTTGGGAGGGTGTTGGCTGGAACAAGCGCGAGGCAGTACAGGCCAACCTGGTGGATACTGTCGATGGCCTGAGTGGAGAAAAGGAATCAGGTAATGAAGTTTAGTAAGTGCAAAAATAACAGAATATATCATTCAATGTTCTTATGAAAAAGAATGTTGAGTGTTGTTGAGTTTTCAACACTAGAAGACACTACAGGATTTACCTGCAATACTCGACTCATCCACTGGAAGCTGTCCTCCTCGCTGGCATCAGGCCTCTGCTCTGCCACAATCACTATCCTCTCATCATAAAACACCGTCACTGAGAACACGGCAATCCTGTATGAATGAAAACAGAGAAATAAGCACTCACACATTCCAGACAACAAACAGGGAGCGAAAACAGGATGTTAAAGGGACTATTGTTGTGTATGGGCACATGCTCAGCCCTGTGTTGCCTCTGCATCCATGCTCCCTGTTGTGAGTAATGCGAGTCTCACCTCCCCCTGTAAACTGTTTTGACAGGCTCCACAGCAAGCGCAGTGGCCACCAGGTCATCGGCATTGTGGCGGCGCCCGCTCACCATCAGCAGCCCCTCAATCTTTCCCACAACAAACACCAGGCTTCCCTGTGGAACAGACACTTTCATTTAGCAAGGAAAACAGAGGTCTCTTGGCAATTATTTCTCCAGTCAAATTTTAGAGAGCTAACTCTTTATTTGCATGTCTGTGTGTGTCTGCGTTTCTGTTTCTGTTTCTTACTGGTCCAACAAATCCAAGCAGACCAGTCCGAGTGAAGGGAATTTCTCCTATGGGTGCTCCGGCTTGATTGACAGGGATTACCTACAGAGATGAGCAGAGAGATGATTGGAGTCAACTATGGACAGTCAAACTGGGACACTACAGATGAAGGTTAAGTTTGGAGGTGGATTAATGCCCAAAAGTAAACGAAAAAAAAACAAACACACTCAGTGACTAACAGGTCATTAACTAACAGACTAACTGGGAACAGGTTCTTTGAGGCCTGAGGAAATGTAACTGTGTCATAGTGATTATGGCGCCATCTAGTGGACTACTTAAATCTGTGCTGTTATTTCAACCATCCATTTTCTCAACAGGCCTTTTGTAGAGTAAGAATTAAACCTAACACATTCGATAAGAGGCAGCACACATAAACATTTTTCGGACGGAGTTCTGATTTGCATGCTGCTAAAAAAATACATTTCTTGTTTCATACCAGATATTAATTTAAATATTACAGCCTTTTTCATGCTTTTCTGCTCTGGTAGATCAACAACAAAGCGCAATGGGTCATATAGTCTATCAACCCACCTCAAACGTGTTCTTGGTGACGCCGGGCAGGCCGTAGTACATGGTGCCTCCAGCCCGAGAGTTGATCACAATCTCTCCTATTTCATCTGTCTTGCACAGCTGAGGAGGCCCGTCTGGCTTCACAATGCACATCAGAGCTGAAACCCACAAGCAGGTCACATTACGTTAACATCACGCATGTTTACATACCTGAACCAATAAAGATAAGATAAAGTAAGAATGTATGTTAAATTACAGCCAACAGCTAACCTCCAGGCATGATGTGGCCCACGTCCTGAACAGTTAGAGCGGAGTTCTTGTCCTCTGTGTTCACCCTGATCACCCCGTGGCTCAGCCCGCCCATGGACAGGATGGCCCTGGCCGGCAGCGGAGCTCCTCGTGCACCAGGCCTGCAGAGAAAGTAAAAAGAGAAGTGAGTTGGGCAGATAGGGAGGCAGCAGAAAGGTAAGACACTGCTGAGGTCTGCTGACGCACAAAACAACCCTGAGCTTCAAAGCGCAGTATTTTAAAAAATTGAAAGAAATATTAACACCGTGTGGTTTGGTTTAATGGTGAGCTGATATTCCCTTTAAGAGTGAAATTACTTTCAAAAATTACTTTTCATAATTTGAACTTTATTTGAGAAATGTGTGATGTCAGGAAAATGACTTGGTCATGCAAGTTAATGTCAACACCGCAAATATGTCTGTTGCCTTATTTCCTTCATACTTCTTACTTCCTCCTTCCAAATCAGGTAATCAGTTACAAAATGGTTGTGACCAAAACAACAAACATCCCTCATTTAAAGATGCACTAAATTTTTAAGGGTAATTCCAGTATTTTTAAAACTGCTCAAAAATTGAAATATTATACGAATGACTAAATGACTAACAGGTACTAAAGTTGTGTAAGTGGTCGAGCACGTTCCTTCAGTTTCATTCGATAAGTTTGTTTGTGTTCGTGTTTTGTGAAAACTTCAAAAGTTACACAATGACACAACAACAACAAAAAAAAAATTACCGAGCAGAAATAGACAAGCAGCTCCTGTGCTCTGAAAGGTACAATGACTGCTTTTGTCAGTATAATTCAGCGTTTCCCACAGAATGACAGACTCATGCTTGTCACACTCTTGTGGTCTAAGGGTTGCATTTGTGCACAGGGAGTAGAGAGGCTCCCTCGTGAGCTTCTGCTTGCAGATACAGTTCTGTGAGCTTGTATCACGCTCACATGCGTGATTTGCATGTGCTCTACTTTCAGACTGTTTAAGCTCCAAAACAATTTTGTGTCTTTGAGAGAGAGAGGACAAGAGCTCGAAAATGCACAGCTTCAGATATAGAAAATCAATATGTCGCCAGCAATGTTCATATTGTTATGAGCTGCCTCAAATAAATGAATGTATGGGAAAACCTGTAGTTTGTTGGCTTTGGAAAGAGCAATATAAGGCCTGTTTCTGGTTAAACAAAAAGAATCTTACTCTTCACCAAAAATGTGTATCTCCGTAGGGATCCTTTCCATAATGTTTCAGAGAGAATAACAATTTGTCCGTCAGTGGCAAAAACAAATGTGCTATGTCCTATAGGTTACATTGCAGTCATTACAGCTTTCTTTGCTGCTAACAGCTCATTCAGTTTACTCAGCATTTTCTCTAACTTTTCATACCATTAATCATTTAGACCAAAACTACATACAAATAGGGCCTAAGTGTTTAACAATGCAAATATTACCCTGTAAGTGACTTAGCAAAAAGAATTCTATTCAAAAACACTCCTGTTGTTTGAAGGCAAAACTGCACTTGTTTTGAACTCCCCGGGATCAGAGCGTCTGTTCCTGGAGCGTGTGATTATGCAGATGTAGTACCTGCGTATGGCCACAGTCAGGGCCTCAGGAGAGGTGGCACATGGACAGATCACCTCAGGCTTTAGACCATGAGACTGAAACACATTCAGGAAGGCATCACACGACGACACAGACCCTGATAACAAACAACAGATAAAAAGGTTACCAAAATAAGGCAGATGTAGTTAGAAACATGGCTGTACACGGCTGTTATTTGAAAGAGAACATGTTGATGCAGCAGAAGTGACTCACATGGGTTTGCTCCATCAGCAACAATTAGCATACGTATGGACGACAGGTTGGTGTCCTTCTGGTCCTTGTGGGCCATCATGGCCCAGTGGAGGTCACGGCACTTCACCAAGGCTACACGTGCTATCAAACAGAAGGGGCAATATGTTGTATGTGATGACCTGCTGTATGACTAACAAACTGTATTTTCTATTTGTTTTATGAACTCTTGTGTTTTCTGCGCGAGTTGACTTTTGATGCCATTTTGTTCAACTCTGGTTTTGTAGGTAGCCATTATGTTTAGAAGTCTATATTCATTATTTGAAATAAATAATTTTTCTACCTCTTTAAATATATACATTGAGTGTCAAATCAAACATACAAATATGGAAAATAAAACTAAGAACCTTTGTGAATGTGGACCCTCTGCACCCAGGACATGGGACATGCTTTCATGACAGCATATGGCACAGTGATGGTGTGAATTCTGTTCATGACACTCTGGAAAAAAAATGGACATTTTGTTAAAGTTACAATGTGCTACGTCTTAATTAAAAAGGTTAACTAGTTAGCATATACAGTGCAAATTGCTGCATTCAGTCTCACCGTCAAGACACCATGCCACAAGCCCATATCCTTCTTGCAGTCCAGCACATTGACCAGTGTCTCCCCTAAGACAGAAAACACAAGAACAAACCAGCGTCAATCTTTTTTCATGCTTAGCTTATACAGACAAAGTGTCTCATAAAGCATAAAAGAAACATGAGGAACAGGAGAGCTACAAGTTGCTCTGACCTTCACAGTAGTTACAGGCCTGTGTCAGGGCCTGACAGTGGGTCAGCATGGAGATCTTGGAAACAGCAACTCCCATCACTGTCCCCTCCTTACTGGCTTTGTACTGTTTGTAGACACAAACACAAATAATTACAACATGAAATTGTAGCACAATTTACCTGAAGGTGAAGAACTAACTTCTTTGAATACCTCAAAGATCTCTTGTTTTAATACAAGATCTTTTTTCCAAATATTGCCCTGTTGCTATTTTACATAATTCTTATCCAAAGCAGAATGCATTACAGACACTGTCATTGTGGTCTATATGCCTATCATCTTGTACTATTTGCCTTGTGTTGCATGCATGTGATATATGTGCTGTAACAGATAAACAGTTTTTCATGTGAAACTGCTTATGCTGCTCTCTTGACCAGGACTACCTGTAAGAGAGGACTTTTATCTCAAAGAGACCTTCCTTAATAAATGGTGAATGAAAAAGAATTAATGGATGAAATGATGAAACCAATAAAATTAAAGGAAATTCAAAGTTGTTTATTTAAATGGCTTTAAAACACAGAAATCATATTCTGGAGTTTTTTTTAGGTTCAGAAGATACAAAAATGCTAAGTTACACTGTGGCTCAAGAATTTAAGAAAGCCACTTAATTCAGGAGCTAAAGTGTTTTAAGAAATATTTTTGGCCAGTAAAGCAATCTAAACATGATAACCACCAGTCTGAAGACCAAAGTAGAAATGCCAAGTGTGACTTCATGTATCAAAGCGTTACCTCTATGTAGGCCGTGTCTGTGTTGGCAGTGGGGATGTGAGGCTGCCAGTCTTTCGAAGGTTTGGTCAGGTATTTGGTGTCGGTCACTACCCATTTCATTCGTGGCCATCCTGTTTAACATAATGAAAGTGACACAGAGAAACAAATATCTTAGCTGACAAGGCAACCAGAAGTTGTGTATGGGTTGACTAATTCAGAGTCGCACTACACTGGCAATGTTCACCTCACAAGGGACAGTGAACATCACTATGTATATTCCAATTAATGAGCCTCTTTAATGGCTCCCACAGAGATTGAGAAAGAGATGACTGCTGCTGAGCAAGCAGCATTTAGGCTGACTGACCTTTGAACTGGACGATCTCTCCGTTTTGCGTCTTGGGAAGCCCTTTGAGACACACCTCACTGGTCAGTGCCAGACTAACGCCACAGCTGCCCAATAGGAAGCCAATCTGCTGGCTGCCTGCATCCTACAGAGAGAGACAAAGGTCAAGAGACTTTTGACATGTAAGGAGAGGCCAGAAAGCAAAACACAATTAAACCACACATGCACTCCAACTGTCAATGTGTTGATCAGAATAAATCCATTTTTTTCCAGATGACTATTTGGGCTATGAGGCATTTTATAAATGCTATATACACAGTGATGATTAGAAGCACATAAAGGATATTAAATGGCTTTGTACTTTCATAAAATATCTGACAAATAAAAAATATTGCAAAGCTACAACTGACCAAGCATGCTGTTTAGTAAGTACCCAGCTATGAGCAGTCTGAACCCATGTGTGAACCTTTATAAAGAATTACATCTGAGCTTGTATATTTCAGTCATCAAAGAATTCATTTGACAACAGTGAAAACGTTACCTGTCTTGACAGCGGTACCTCAATGGGCACAGGGATGACCTCAGCTAACAGGCAGCCATAGAAAGCCACCCAGAACATGCCGGGGTCACTGTTTGGATACACCAATGCAACCTAAGAAACAGAAAGCTCATTTTTTCTGTCATGTTCCTTTACACTTTACACATTGAGTGGTGAGTGACAGACTCTTACCCGATCTCCAGGTTGTAGGACAGGTTCTGTCTTTGTGCCGAGTTTATTCAGCAGTGTATAGGCCAGTTTCAGACTGCGACTCCAGAGTTTGCCTGTAGAGAAGGAAATCAAATGATGACTTTGTTGTCCAGATTTGAATGTTGTGTAACTGATCCAGGACAGTTAAACATCACAGCCCACTATAGCTCCACGTGTAGGTGTTATTCTGCTCTGGCCGACAAATACTTAGTAAGTGGAGCCAGTTCATATGTAAGAAAAATAGATCTCACATTTACATTTTGTGGAAAAAATAGCATGAAATTCAAAAACTGCGATGCACCCTCTGCATTAACATGACTATAAGATTAAGAGTTGCTCACCATATGTGAGTGTGTAGAGGGGTTTGCCGGTGATGTCCAGGGCAGTGAGGGCGGGGCTCTTGGCCTGAGTGGCCCCCCAGCGGGCCAGGGCAGCTTGCAGGGCAGGAGGCCAGTTACTGACCACTCCGAGGGGCTCCCCCTTCACTGGTATGATTTGACGTCCCTCTGGCTTGGGGGTGTTGGGGTCTGGCTGAGGCACTGAACAACAAGAGGGGCACAGGTGAGAGTGGTGGTAGGAGATGATTCAACAGTCAGGGCCCTCACACACCACAATGGTTGCCCATCGACTAGTGTCAGGGCATCGGTGAGCATCTGTGGCACTAGTTTTTGCAACGTGTCCCCTACTTTTAGCAGTAGTCAACCCTAGTTGGCAGCTTTTCAGCTAACTGAACATGTTACATTGACACCAGAGCCCATTGGAAAGAGAATTCGCTCTAAACATTGATGCATCAGTGCATAAGAAGAGAAACTGAAGTGAAGAAAGGAAGCAAAGGGATGACACTGAAGGCTTAAATTTTTTAATTTGATCGTTACAATACACAAATGTTTCCACAATAATACACTCATCTGGAATTAAGAAACTGAGGAGGCCAGTTTAGTGTGAAAATGGAAGGCAAAAAATTATAAAGTGTTTATAATGTGCGGACATTATGAAAGTTCTTCAAAGGTCTTTAAGTGACCAACAAGGTTTCCATGCAAAATTAATACCTGATCTCGCTGCTTTTTGCAAAACTGTAAAAAAATTCCTGTGGGACATATTTTTTCCCGCTGAGATTCCATTAACAATATATGAACAATACTTCTTGGGAAAATATTAGCAAATGCTATGTCAACAGCTATAAGTGATTCAAAAAAAAAATTTAAATAACAAAATACCAACCATATAAATATGGTCAATATAATAACCATATAATATAATACAGTCAATCATTTAACATTTTGTGAGATAATCTTTACTGGAATGTGTGGAGTGATGAAATACATGCATGATGAGTGTGCCAACGTAAATGACTGACATCTTATTTCTGTGACAAAACAAAGAAAAACAGAACATGGCTGCTTAATGTACACTGTCTCTCACCTTCAACAATCTCCTCAGAGTCATCAACAAAGAATTCACTGAGTGGTGGTCTCTTCGGACGCTTGAGTGTGTTTAACAGCTGCTGGATCTTTGTTGACACTCTGCTGCTGACAGGCACGCCTGGACAAACACCGAGAACAGCCACTGTCACAAACATATGCAAACAAACAACCAACCAAGAGACACGTGCACACCCACACATGCATTTCTATTCAAACACAAAGCTCTACTTCATCACACACACTCTCTCACAGGCAGGACCCTACGCACTAGCACACAGTCAGGATCAGAATCAGCAGCAGGAAGATTTCAAAGGGGAAATTGGTACTCGAGAGGACACAGATTGGACGATCTTTAAGGAAAACAACTATTTGAGGTTGTTTACGACTAAACCTATGACACGAGACGAACATAAAGATAGACAGACAGACACCAGGTTGGAAAGCAAGCTGATATGGGCTTCTTCTTCTGCATCCCTCCCCTTCCCCGGTATCGATTTTTATTACCTTTTCTTTTTCCTTTTTTAAATGAATGGCAAGACAGGGACAGGATTAATGGACCCAAAAGAAAGAACACAGAATATCATCATGTCATTAGCAGCATTTTCCAATCAGTGATGTGAGGATGATGTTGAAGATGAATCTGGCTTTTCATGGGCAGATGGTTTATTGATTTGGACCCATTTCAATCAGTTTAGTCACTGCATCCGGTCAATGCAAAACAGAAAATGTCACTCAATTGCTGTGATTAGAACATGCAAATGGTTAAACCTCCAGGAGACAGTAACCACAATTTAAAGATATGACAGAAAGAATAGAAAAAAAACATCCCTTTTCTCTCCATTTTAGCAGAAATATACCCCCTGTTAAAAACACTTATACCACCACTAGACATTTTTTAAACATCTTGGCCTGTGTGACTGTGGGTGTACCGTCAGCTGTATCCAGCATGCTGGAGCGACTCTGTCCGCGGCTCATGCCCCTGACTGCTGGAGGCAGGTCCACCCGGGACCCTCTCTCCTGGGGAGTGGAGGAGGTCACATCTGGAGGGACACTGTTTTCTGGGGAAAGTGAGGATCATGAATTAGAACAACAGTGAACCATTACTGTTATGTATCCTTTGGTACTGGAGCTTTATTTGTCAGTGAGATTTACCTATGCGCGTGTGGGCCAGAACATCAGCCAACACAGAGGCAGCAGGTTGGAGCTGGGGCTGGGTCTTGGGCTCTCCATGGGAGAGGGTGGAGGACGCAGACGAGGATGTGGATGAGCTTTGGACGGAGCGGTTGATCCAGTAATCAGGGCTCTGCAGAGTCTGGGCTAATACTGCACTCAGAGCTGCCTTTCTGCGCAGTGAGCCCTCATCCTCTGATGCAGAAGATGTGTCTGACAGAAAGAGGAAATCCTAATGTTACAGACGTTTCTTTCATTTTTCATCCCCAAAGGACACGCTTACAGTCTTGCTTGTCCTCCTTAAATGAGGCATCAAACAATTTCTGATTCAAAAGCAGCAGTGTGACAAAACTAGTTTACCTGGAGGTGTGCAGGTATCTATGGGAGACTGGACAAAGGCTGAGCGTCGTTTGGTTGGCATCGGCAGTGCCATCTTCTCTTCTTTGTGTTTAGCCAGTGCTGCCTGCACAGCCTCTGTGTGGATGTCTACACGAGAAAAAATAAAGTGAGAGAAACAAATAAGCAAGGTAGACAAAAAAAGAGAATAAATAATCTAAAAAGTAAGCTGACAGGTGGTTATTTGTTATTGCGACATGGAATTTGTTTAATGTGTTTAATGTTTAGTTTAAGTGTGTTTTTGATGCAGTACCTGATCTGTAGCGCTCGTCCCTGGCCCCTCCACTGCGGTGAGTACGGTGGTGTTTGGCGGCAGAAGACGTGGAGGGGCCCGGGGCCTCAGGACTGGGGCTGGGGTCAGCACTGTGGCCTGGGGAAAGCTGTACATCTGGCAGAGACAGGTCTGCACCCACAGAACAGAAGCAGGCATGTGATTGGTCAATAAAAACACTGTAGGGCAACATTAATAAACAACAGACATGAGCTTTGAGAAAGTCACACACACTTGCTTTATGTAATTCCATGACAGCTACATAAATTGTATGTATTAATATTACATGGTATTACATGATATTCCCAAAAGCTGTCTAAATTTAGCCTCACTACCAAGCAACTGAGCGTGACATGAAATAAGGACATGTGCCTGACTGATGCAACTTATCTCATTAACGTAGTACATGAAACTAGGCTAGATTTGAGCACATATATTTTTAGTCAACTGTGCTCTCCTCCCACAGGGCCTGGGAAACAGAGCCTCTGAGGAGATGATAATTTAGAGGGATTAGGAGTACAGAGGAGACGGGAGTAGGAGCAGGAGGTGACCTCTGGAGCTTCAAGCCTCCCAATACCTGCTTTAACATCCAGAGCAAGCTGCCAAATCCAATAAACAAGGGAATTTACAGTCTTAAATATTTAAAAAAAATCTTATTTGAAATTCAGATTTTTTTTCTCTTTTTTCTAATTTCCTGGCGCTCAAGTCAAAACAGGCCATGGTTAAACTAGCCGGGAGGAAAGTTAAGCATTCGACTTTTTAATTTAACCTGCAGTGACACATCAGGAAAAAGTTTTTCATGTCAGTGCTAACATGGTGCAATTTTTTCCTGAGGAAACGCCACACCCTCGTGTGAGTCAGCTGACTGAGAAAACATGAGCAGATCAGCTTACCAACGAGGACAGAGGTGAATGGAAATTCTGAAACTTCCCTTCCTCTCTTTCTAAACCCACAGTGGTTTAAGCTACTTGTGCTCTCGTGCTTGTGTCGACAGTACAAACACTCAGTGGTTTTGTTATTCTAGGGATTTGCAACAATGCGGCAGTTATAGTTAGGGAAGTTGTTAAATGACTCAGTGTATTATGTTATGATAAGTGCAATTCTCACTTTGGCCACTAGAGTGCCATAGAAAGCTAGAAATTCTGTTGGACAACTTGGACAAAAAGAATTACAGTCACACAGGACAGTAAACAATGTTTTTTTATTTATTAATTCAGTTGAAAAACAGTTCACAGTTAAAGTTACACTCACATTGTGTTTTCTAAGTAATTTATTCTACAGATGGGACGGAACCATGAGCTGATGTGCAACTTCCAGTGATGACCTGAGTACTTCAAGTTTTCACATTTCAGAGTTACCAGCATTTAGAATGCTGTATGTTAAGCTACAAACATGCAGGAAAGAAACAACTAGGGCTTAGAATTGAAATGTTACACAGTACAGTACAGTACAGTGAAAAGTGTAGGTCTTACTTGGCAAACGTTGGAGGTAGGAGGCCAGCAGCTTGGCTTTCTTCTTCTCATATCCTTTCTGCGTGATGTCACCTAGGAGAGAGGACAGCGACACCACACCGTTATGTTAGTCATGAATACCACACAAACACCAGTCAACTGTGCACACAAACCAACACACAAACCAGATAAAGTACACGCGGCACTCCTTTGACACAAACAAACACGCAGCCTCTGCTTTAGCTGACACATTTGCAAGGGTTGAGTCATAATATTAATCCTCTTTAAACCAAATCTACTGAACTCCACATGTTGCGGCTCAGTCCATTTACAACTAGGCAAGGAGATAACACCATTGTTTGGCCTCACATTAGCCCCGGTGAACCAACATGATGAGTGCACAAAAACCTCTTCTGGGCTACGAAACCCAAATATGATTAAGGCAACTCGCAGATAACTGCACCAGGCAGAGAACAATGGTGAAACTGAAGGCTATCTGGAACAGTTTGTGGAGTATGCTGAGCAAAAAGGAAGCCATGTGAGCCAGTTTCACATGGGACTCAACAATTTATCTTCTCCAACCCCCACCCTCCTCCTCCTCCTCCTCCTCTTTTCCCACTGTACAGCCAGCCCCACCCCTTCCCTTCCTCATTCGGCCTTGGACTGGCAGCAGTCCGACTGCTCACAAAGTTTGTTGGAGAGTAACAGAGGCGAGACAAAGTCCACTTAAACTGGGACCCCAAAACACACAGCCTGCTTTTGCAGCAAACATGCATACAAGACACACCCGACTCCAGTTAACTGACACACACACACACACACACACACACACACACACACACACACGCTTCCCCTGTATACACAAATGATCCCACTACTGCTAATTCTCTGTTATTTCCCTTCCTCTGTGTCCAGCGATAACACCGTATGCTATGTCAAGTGCAATGTGCCAAAGGACTGCTTAGCCTCAATCCCAACACCTCCTCCACACTTTAACCAGTGACAAGAAGTCACCTACTATAAGAAGAAGAAAAGGGAGAAATAAGATAACCTAAGAGATGTGGGGGAGGGGTGATGGTGTAAAAGTCATGGACATAAGCATTTAGGGAACAGCAGTCCAATGTGTGTATGAAACTATGATATAATGAAAATGAGGAGAGAGAGGGAGAGCCAAAGTTCAACAGCAGATTGGAGAGTGGTGGGCTGGATATTGGGTGGGGAGTCTCAGATTTTGTGTGTTATGTCTTAAAACTTTCTCACTCCATGATCATTATCCGCTGGCATGTGCCTGTAAAAACAACAGAATCAGAGAGGAAGTTCGACTTAGGACTGGGCATGTAAATGACCAGTACGGGTTGTATTTTTGGAGTGTGTAGACTGCTGATCCATCCCGTGCAGCGAACTCATAAAGGTTTCACAACACTGTGAAATCTTAAGAAACGGGGGAGAGGGAGGGAGCAGAGTGCGAGTACAAAATTTGCAGAGACAAGAAAAACTGCAAATAAAGTCTAAGAGACAGTTTCAGAGAGAGGGAATGTGCGATAGAGTGCAGAGCTCTCTGTCATTTGCTGCCTCAAAAAAGTTCAAATGAGGTGGCCAGCGCTCAGCTTTGACTTCATGCCTGGGTACACACACTGGCCTGAAATCAACTTAGGATGAAAAACGCAGCAGCACATGTGCCTTACATTCTCCTTGCCTTTGTTTTTCCTTCTATTAGGCACATCACAGGCCTGTTTATGTAGAGGAAAACCCTCACAGACAGACATGCAAGCGCAGCAATCAGCAGCAAATTGATTGTAGTGGACTGGAGCTTCATTGTTGTTGGAGACAGGGTTCTATCATGCCTAGTGCTGGTGCCCGAGTGGTGCCCGGAGAGAGGAAGAGAGGGATGGAAAGATTGAGGGGAGGGCGGTCATTAACACAGACAGAGGAGAGTCTGTGTTGGAGTGGGGACATAACAACAGGCGTGGACTGGCACAACCATGATGGCTCTGTGGCTGGCAGTAGACTGAGAGACACTGAGGGCTCTGGGCTGAAAGAGTAACTGTGACAGCTGCTTCAAAACAGAGGAAAAGCTGTACATTTTAAAAGCAAGAGTGCAGTGTTTTGAGTGTGAGCATTAGCAAAACAGTACAGTGACTGTGTGTGCGTCTATGTGTGTGTAATCTGAGGTCAGGGGACAGGATATGAGCGTTACCCCGCCCTGCACATTGCCTGCCAAAATCGTCTCCCTGTGTCTCCCTGAAAGAGGAATGTGCTGATTGGAGAGCACCATACTAACAGAGAGGGCCAACTGGACAGCAGAGTTAGCTCATTGGCCAAAAAGTCCCCAGAGGCCCAGGAAGTGAATGTATCTGTCTGTGTGTGTGTATGATTGTGTGTGTGTACACAGCTGGTGCAGGTTAACGGGTCCTACAGCACACAAAGGAATGCATGCTGACTTAGCTTGGAGCAGAGTGGGCACTGCATGCCTTCACTGTGAGATGTGTGTCAGTGTGTCAATCTATGACAGGGTGTGTTTGGATGTCAAAGTATATGCTGTCTGGTGGAAAGAGTGTAAAACAATCCGATGCAAAAATTCAGTGACAAAGGTCATGTAATTTCTGTGAGCAATCATCATGATCCTTTCCCATCCTTTTTAAGTTTGTTTTTTTTCAAGCTGGATGTGTAAACAGGACGAGCAACGTGGTTCAGAGCTCATTCAAGACAAGATGACAGTGACCTTTGTGACTCTGCCTTTAAACTGCTGCTGTTGACCTCTGACCTCAGGATGAGTCAGGAAAAGGGGCTGATCCTCTCATGACGGGATCACAGAAGAAACAGAAAATCCCACACAAATAGCATTCCCAGTCACGTTGATAAATATAGCAAGCAAAAGTGTATTCCAACATAAAGGGATTTTACAGTACAAGTCATGCATCCAAGCATTAGTGACCACTTTAGTTTTAATCTGTGCTGGCATTCTGCTGCCTGATCCAGCAAGCAAGCCTTTTGTTTGTTTTAATCTTTGAGATTATCACTTTAAAACTGTGTAATAACAGCTATTCCCATGTCATGCTCCAACTCGAGCTTATAGGTGACACAAATCAAAACTCTGCCTCAAAAAGTAATTTTCCAGACCTCCAAATTCTTAAAATCTTTCAAAATGGTTAAAATTAACTGACATCAAAATGAAGTCCTATGCCCACATCATGATAATATCTGTCATAAAACGTGAACATTTAAATCTTAACAGGAGGAAGCTATGAAGTAGACTTCTACCTCTTGTATCGTTCTTCAGGATCGGTCTGATAACCCACTAAATTCAGATTATGGTTTACATGAGAGTGATCCAAGAAAAACATGAGTTGTCCAGATGCTGCAGTAACTAAACATTAATGCCTTCATAGCTATGTCTAAGGGTTTTTCCAAGCAGCTGAAACGATGAATCATCTGACTGGAGCTGACACTTGTTTCTTAGGTCACTAATAACAATGAAAAAAGTATTTGGTTTCTCAAACAAATCCTGAAGAAGCACATTAATACCACATCAATGGTGAATAAATGATGAGTAATGAACAACGGCATGAGAACAGCACACACTCAATAAAGGGCTGGGAAACAACAGCCGAGGTAAGATCACGCTGTTTTAGTGTGTGTTTGTGTGTGTTTGTGTGGTGGGGAGAGTTTACACAATGAAACCTAATTGAACTGGGTCAAATCCTGACCAGAAGCTTCTAAAAATTATGCACTACTTCAGGTCATTCAGCAGCGGGTAAAATTAATATGAGAGTAGGAAGAGGACTTGAAAGGACTTTTATTCAGTTTGTCTTGATAACCAGGAGTTTAATTCAAGCTGCTGCTTTCAGAAAAGAGTCTAATAAAAGTCCAAAAACAAAGCCAGTGTTCACCCCACCTATTCTTTGAATAAGAGTGAGTTACACCTGCTGCCAAATTCTACACTGTGATGTTTCGAGGGGGGGGTGTTTATTCTTAAATGCTGGCTTGCGAAAAACTTTTGTCAATTTTGGAAAACGCTTTTCTCTGTCAGAGAAACTTAGTGAATCACTTTTTAATGTCAAGATTTCTATCTGTTTTGTGGTGAGAGCACATTTTACCAAATGAAAAAGTAAGTGTGAAAGGGATTTTAGATCATAGATTATGATATTTAACAGCGCCAATGAATTGCTGATAATGTGAAAATTGTGTTTTTGGCTACAGTCTCATTAGTTATAATATCATTATAGCCAATAAATACAGTCAATAATATGAAGCCAAATTACTTTCACTGACATCAAAAACACAACATCTACAAACTGGAATAGTTAGTGGTGATATCCACCTTTACTATTTTTTTGTGATCTGCCAATAAATATGGAAAAGAAGAAGAGCAAGAAGAAAAAGAGCAGCAAGATGGAGAAGTAGAAAAGGCACAGCACACTGTTTTTCCGGTTATAATGCTAAACTCCTGCACCTAGTAGTCACACAGTGCAGACTAAGGAGTCGTCTTCACCAGTTTGGATGTTCCTTTCAGTTTCAGAGGAAGACATCATGATTGTAATTTGGAATAAATGCTCCTCAAGATCACATTGGGAGGAAAAAGTCGTGAAGCCAGCAAGATTTGTTAGATCTGAGCTATGGATCATTAAATTAGCAAAAGCCTTTCTAACAGTCAAATGGGCTAAAATAATAATAAAATTTAAAAAAAAACAGGTCATACACTTCTTTCTAAAGTATAAAAATGTAACATGGTTGGTTATCTTGTCTTTAATCATACAAGCAATGAAAAGCAGGTAATTATCGGTTATCAGTTGTCCCTGGGTAATAGATAAAAACGGCAGTGAAGGAACGTGGGATCAGATGAGGAAAACACACCCCAGCACAAGCAAACTGTGGCAAAGTCATAAAACAGGAGCCAGCACAGTTTCGAAGTGTATTATTAACAGTTAGAGGTCACTCCTGGGTTAATGTATCCTCTGTAAAACAGATTGATAAGCTAATAAGCGATGCTAGCAGTCAGGAGAGAGTCTGGACTGAGTCCCCCCTACAACCCACTTTCGTGCACATACACACACACACACACACACACACACACACACACACACACACACACACACACACACACACACACACACACA
>JAQNCA010000002.1:12344457-12364685 GCA_029783725.1 Acanthurus tractus | reverse complement strand
ATAGATAGATAGATAGATAGATAGATAGATAGATAGATAGATAGATAGATAGATAGATAGATAGATAGATAGATTTCAGTATTGGCTGGTTTGAGCAACACAGGCCAACAACAGTCACAACTCAATTTTCATATAACAGTAATAAACTTGTGTAACACATTTTCATTTTTTATTGTAGTATGTATTATAACTGTCAATGAAAATGAAATGAACTTGCCTAGGTCCCTAATAGTAGCATGTTCCTTTTAGAGACTTATCAAATGCATGACTGAAACGATTGAACAGTATTTGTATCAAGAGTCTAAAATGTGTATGAATACTGGTGTGAGCCAAACATGTGAGGGAAAATATTAATATATGTTATCAGTTTCAAACACTATATCAAAACCCCAGAATAATTAAATGTCAATCAGCGTGGATAAGCAGACAGTTAGCAGTCACTGGACAGGTTGACTGGATTCAGTCACCACTGCTGGAAGAATGTCACTTAGGTGCCATGAACCAGGGGATGGGGTGGGGGTACTGTCATGGACGTGACAGTGCGTGTCGATGGGTGTGTAGCCGGAAAGGAGTGAGCAGCTGCTCTGGGGGGAGGGGACTGACTCACAATATACTTTGGATGAATGTATGGTTGAGATAATTGTAAACTACAGCAAGAAAACAAATTCAGAACCCACCTACATCCACAAGAGCAGAACAAACATTCACATGGATGCATGCACCTGACACAGATCTCACAGGGTAGGGTAACACACAATGAGCAGCACAGGTGGGTAAACCTATGATTCGAATAATAGCGGGTTTACACAGGTGAGAAGGGCCCTGTACACATCTTGATGATCACTCCAATAAACGTCACTGAGGTCATAAACTACCTTGGATAATTACTGACAGTCATTCATAACAGACTGTATCTTCAAATGACACCAGGGCAGCTGATGATTGTAGGTCCTGTCATTTCACCTCAAGACTTGTCACAATGACTCACTTCAATGAAACATTTTCCAGCTAAAACGTAAAAGACAGATGCCACGTTCTAGGTTTGTATGACGTCAGACTAGAAGGAGTGTGGTCATAGATGAATCCAAGTCCAACCATATGAAGGAGTACAACAAAGGTGACAGGAGAAGGGTCAAAACCCGATAGCTAGACCTTGCCTCTGGGCATCCCAATCTGTCAAACAGCTACACATACACACACACCCATACTGAGCTATGGCTTAGACATTCAATTTACACGGCAAATGACGAGATTTGGCAAAGACACGTGTCTTTAAATCGACATTTTGCTTTATGTGTGATAAAGGAGACACGAAGAATGGATGAAAGCCATCCCTTCCTGCTGCTGCTTGTCATGCACTGCTAGCTCGTGTGCCCACGTCCTGTATTAGCACAAAATAAGCTAAAAAGGTGGCATAGCTCGTGAGCCGGTCTGCTCTCATTCAATTTATTATCAACGTAAAGTCGAATTTGGGAGAGGGAAACAACTGGTTCAATCGATGCTGGGTTAGTCCAGACTAACTGAGACACATAGCTAGCTAGAAAATCTGCTATAGCATCTCCCCCCATCAGCCCGTCAGCCCCCTCCCCTTCTTTACCTTCAGACAGCTCCAGATCCAACTCCGCCAATTGGTCTCTAACCTCTTTTGGCAGGGCGGACAAATCCACGCCGCGGTCTGCCATGACTTCGCCGATAAACACGAGTGCAGTTTAGTTAAAAAGAAACCAGGCTTTTGTGAAGAAATGTACAAAAATAAAAATAAAATGCCCTCCCTCAAGACACAAAACAAGCATCAGAGTGAGAGAGACAGTCCATCCGCACGGCTGGCCCCTCCGCCATAATGGGGAAAACTCACCAACGGCAACGAGCGGTCACGTGACTGCATTTACCTCGCCTGTACGTTGATTCACTGCGCCCCGACCGAGAGGCACGCCGAAACTGTTGCGCCCCCTGGCGTCTAACTGACAAAAACACATATTTTACTTTCAAGCCAGAGGACAGCGCTGTACATTTTCATCAAGTCTTTTTCTTGCAAAACACACACATTAAAATTCCAGTGAAGCCTTCAGGGAATCCCACTGACTTTACTACTTGGCAAGATGAAAGTGTGTGTAAGGATTTTTCACAAAGACGCCCAAAGCCTAACTGCAGCTGGCAGAAGGTACCAGATATCCTACTTAAGATTAGGAACTGGGCAAAGCAGGCAGTTCCTCAGGGGCAAAAGTCCAAGGGTCATTGTCTGTTCATTTGATGGACTGCATATAAATGTGTTAATAAATCTGAGCATACACAAATTATTATACTTATTTATGAATATTAAAACTGGGGCAGATCCAGGCCTGCGGAGGAGAAGGCCCACTAGTTTCTGGGGCAAATAACAGATAATAAAAGTGGCATGCATGGAGTCATTGGCTCTAGGGGTTACTTTCTTGATTGCTTGAACCATAAAATGTCATAAAATAATAAAGGTCCATCATAAGTAAATGATCGAGGTAATATTTTCAAATGTCCTACTTTTGTTTCAAATAGTCTAAATACCAATATTTAATCAAACCAAGAAACACAGCACCCTCACAACAGAGAAGTTATCAGGCAAGGTTTCTTATTTATGCTTAAAATTACACATTCACTTAACTGAAATATAAAATTGTTCATTCACTTATATAACTTCTTGGTAGTAATACATAGGGACAAGAAACTTTATTTTTATCATTATCTCATATTGTAAATTGGCAATACATGAAGCTTCTTTCTTGTAAATGATTAATCATTTAGCATATTGAATAATAGCCACCCTTTAAATATTTATTGATTATTGTTCCAGTAGACTGGTACACATATAGCAATGGCAACATGCCACTCAGAGTATAAGATGCACAGTGAGAGTGCATTGTACACAATGACAAATAATAGAATAGGAGCTTTGAAAGAGCCTCAAGTTCATTTTCGGATAAAATGTTACTCCAAGGTGAAGCAGTGATTTTGAATTGTAACTTGGCTCATGTGTAAATACTTGTTTAGAACACTACTACACACATTACTCAAGGTCAGCTTCAAAGGGCCAATGTGGCATCCTGACTGTAATCATTATAAAAATAAATATATCTTTCCAACCACTCTCTCTGCAATTAAGGGCAGCTTACAAAAAGTCACAGTGTATTTCTTACGAGAATCACGGACATTGTCTCAGAAGGAGAACAAGCTTCAAAGCAAGCTTACATACCGTAACAGCATAATTGTAGGCTACTATGTCACTTTCTGTCTTTCCAAACATACTCAGTATAAAAACATGAACTTAACAGCAGGGCTGAAGCAAAGATTTTAGAAATACTGAAGTCATGAATCAGCCTCATAATGCAAACCACAGTTCAGAAAATCACACCAAAGAGAAGGTAAATAAACAAATAACAAATTAAATAATTTATAGAAGATATATATTCGACTATATCTTTTGTTGATGTTATTTAAAACTAGAGGGTCAAATGGCTGTTCTGGGAGAAGATGAATTCAAAAATATAGTGTGTAAAAAAAGAATACAATCAGTCTATAAAGCACTCGACATGCATCCGTTTAAAACTGTAGAACATAACCACAGGATGCTACATGCCCCAATGTCCAGGAAAAATACAGAGGACAAGGCCTCAGTGCCCTCAAATGTAGCTCCAGCCCTGCTTACTTATAATTAGTGAACTTGTAACTTATCATTAGTTAATTTTGGCCCTCTCTCACTAACAACACAACTGACCAAAGGGAGAGGGAACACTGGGTGCAGACAACTATTAAAAGAGCAGACAGTACAATGTCCTTACAAGCAGTGTTTTCTCAATACACTGCCGTTAAGACCACATTTTACAAAGCCAACTAACTTTGAGTCTCTGGTTATTTAAGGTCACAGCAAATGTACAGAAAACATCTTTCTCAAAAGACTCAAAAGACTAACAGACGAAAACATTATAAGCATTTGTTAAGATGTAGTTTCTTTAATTAAAACTGCAGCACTGTAAGTGTTCATAGTATTCCACTTGGACATGCATGGAAAAGTAAATATATTCATATAGTACAGATATGTACAGTACAAGGACATTTTTTTTGAAATTATCAGTCCAACAATGGGAGTGTGAAAAACCATTGATACACTTTGTGCAACTCTCACATTGTTGCATTTTTTCATAAATTTGCTCTTTCACAACAATTCCAAGAAACATTAATATGCCAAAGGCTGCCATGACGATTGTTAGTTGACCAATTTAAAAAAAATAAGTTAGACAAGGGCAGTCAGGAGACATCACCAAATTCATCTTCAAAGATGTAACAGACAGGGATATAATCTCTTTTTCTGACAAACGACTAATGGTATTTTAATTTAAAGATAAGGAACAAACACAAAAGAAATCTGTGTTTAAGAAAATTAGTCTCTATATTTATCAGCACAGTTGAAACTTTATGACAAAAGGTTGTATTGTGCTGAAAATAGCACACAAACAAAGGAAAATAAGAAATGACAGTAAAGGTGCCAATGACATGATTTACATGAAAACATGAAAGCTAAATAATGTTTGAATGTTTCATTTCATATGAACAATCGTCTATAAGGGACCGCCAGCCAAATATAGCGCCAGCTCCAAAGTACAGCAAAATGCCGAAGGGGTCTCCATTGGGACTGCAGGACAACAGGTTCAGTCAAAGGTGAAAGGGATTAAAGTTGCTGAAAAAATCCCATTCATGTGTACAGTACAGATAAGAGAATATATCATTAAAAAAAAAATCAGATATCTTTGAAAATGACCAAAAAAACTGCAAAAACTTAAATGAACAGAAATACAAATCAACAATAAACTTGCATTACTTTAGTGCATAAAGACATGCCCTTGTGTTAATGGACAGATATCTTGTTTTTGAAATATCACATCTTGCAAATATATGCTCATATCAGACGAAAGAGGGTAAAAAATATACAGGAAAAATCAAAAAAAGCGAACAACTTGTTTAGCTGTTTATGTAAAAATATACTGATATTTTCTGCGGGACTTTCGAAAAAACTGGATCTATTCAGAAACAGTCACAAAACACCTTTACTTCCTACCTCAAAGTTTTTATCAGTGAAGATGTCTTTGCCATGTCTCTCCACCAGATGACAGACAAGTGTTGTATTATTTTTTGTGACTGAGAGACTATGAGGAACCAATAACCTACCCGTAAATCTTTTGTTTCTTATTGGTTCTTAGATACATTTCTAAGGCTCAATTTTTTTCTCAAGAGCAAATCGGTGTAGTTTATTTAAGTAGGGATATCGGAGGCACCAATGTGAACTTAAGGCAAAATTATCAGACATTGTGTGTGCGACTGTGTGAACCAAGCAAGTGCAAGTAACAAGCAGTGAGTTACTGTTGATTGTGTCGCTGTGACCTCTAGATCACAAAAATAACAGTCAGACTGTTTACTTCCTGTCCCAGAACAAGTACCAGGTGGTCTTTGGAGTTCCAGAGATTTCATTTGTTGTCAATATGGCTTCCTTTAGGTTTGGTAAAGAGCAAAGAGACTAAGGGGTTCATCGCACTTCCAACGAGCAGCAAGGATGTGCAACCATCCTGAGAAGTGTGAAAATAACAGTTACAGTAAGTCCGGAGCCCACACAGAGAGACACAGTCACTAGAACAGTTTCATATAAAATGGGAAAGGCATCCACTTACATACCAATAAACAGCAAAACTGCATGTTTAAAAGGGGAAAAGCGAGGAGGAGTGGAGAGGTTGAATTCCCTTCAGGTCAGTAAAAGCTATTGCTCAAACAAAAGTATTTTTACGGTAAAACAATGTCAATCCAATGTATTTTGGTTCTGCGGACTAATCTTGGAGGATGTGCCAATTAATTAAAAAATATATAGCTGCACATACTGTATTGAGAACATAACACCCTAATAGAAAAAGTCACATGCGAACAATCCAGCTATTAATGTATCAAATCAGAAGTGAGTAAACTGCTATGTTCTGCTGTACATAAATATATACACACAGAGCCAATCACACACACAGTTAATCAATTTATCCTAAAGGGGTGTAAATGAGGTAAGTTTTTTTCGGGTCCGTGTTGAGATCACCTCCAGGTGGAACCATTTACAAAAGGGTTTGAGTGAATATTTGAGATCTGAGTAACTGACGTCTAGACAACTACTGGATCTTTGGAGACAGGGATGTATAGGGACGTGTGCTGTGACAGCATGTGTGGGTGTGTGCATGGCTAAGAAGTCAAGGAGCTTAAGGCACTATTCCCTGCTGAAAACAGTGTAAGCCCTGTGTGTTGTTTGGTATCTGATTTGATCAAGAACATTTATGCAACACCAGCGTGTTGGAAACTGTGCACATGTATGGTGCGTGGTTCATTATGGCAGTACACTGAGAGCGATGCAGTCCTACAGACCGTTAAAGAGTCGTTACGACTGAGGGTGGGGAGAGATTAGCGGGGAAGCACAGTGGGGAAACGAGGATGGGAGTTTGGAGTCCAGCCCCTGTAGTCTATGGCAAAGTGAACTGGAAGCTCTCTCAAAAGTCTCAGTCCATTCCCAGAAGGCTGCTGCTAAGCTCCAGGCCACAGCACAATGGCTCTACAGGAGGGTCAGAGAGAGCAGAGGAGCACAGCAAAGGTGGAAGAGGATTTAGAAATTTGGACTCTAGACTGGGGAAGTTTGGAGGAAGGGGCTGGGTCCACTGCTCTTTTCTACCCCTGGGTGATGAGTGTGAGCCAATTCTGGGCCGTGGTGGCATCGCTCATCATCTGGCAGCAGATTGAGACTGTGCAGCCATGATAATATGAGAGGATCCGCTCTCAGCTCTCTGCTGCTGGCCCATTCCTGCCAGCACAGACATAGCCATGGCCTCAGCTGCTGCCCTTGAGCTCAGGCCGTTTTGCCCCACAGAGGGGCTGGGCGCCAGAGAGCTGTGCTGGATCACCGGGGCAGGGGAGCCTGTGGGCTCTGAGGTGTCTTTCATGCTCTCTTCTGCAGCTGTATGAAGACCAAAAAAACAACAAAATAAAGATTTAGACCTAAAGTGATAAAAGCTTTGCACTGTTAATCTTGGACACACTCTACACCAGCTTTGATGGAAAGACACGCATTGTATTTGTTGTTTAGAAGTTGGTAAACATCATCTCAATTCTGTCCTAAAAAATTATGAGAATGAAAACAACATAATTGGTTACAGGTGAGTGATATGGCATAATTATAAGAGGCTCACCTAGGTAGGCAGTCTTCTTTTGTAGGGTGGTCACAGGACAGTCCTTGTGGGCCAGCAGCAGCTGCTTCAAATGAGCCACCTCATTTCGCAACATCGACACCTCATTCTGGGGGATCACAAAAAAAGGGAAAGAAAACACTTAATAATTCAAAGGAAATTTCATTTCAAAGTTAGACACACAGTATACCCCCCCGCAAAAAAACAATTAACTCAACACAGAAAGACCTTACACACTTTTTTCCCCAATGATTTATTGTGTTTTTTCAGTAAGAAATACTTTCAAAGGGTTAAAAAGCCTGACTTCCTCTGAAGTACAGCTGGCAGTGGAAAAGTGGTTATGCAGTATAAAAATAATCTGAAACCACCAAATAGCACAATAAAGATGTGAAATATGTTGTAAAAGTTGCACTGTTAAGTTCTGTGACCTCACCCATTTTTGAAATAAAAAAAACTGTGCTTATCTGGAAAACACCTCACAAACTTCCCTTTTAGTTGAAAGCCTGTCAAGTGGATGCAGTCAGTATGAGGTCTCCCACAGGACATGTTTCCTCCCGGCCCACCCACTCCAAGCCCACTTACCGACAGTGAGACGTTCAAGGTGCAGAGCTCCTCGGCCTTCTTCTCCAGGGAACTGACCCACAGTTTGCGTTTCTGCCTGCAGCGTGATGCCGCAGCCCGATTCCTCTCAAGAAAACGCTGCCTTCGCTCATCTGGGTCATCATCTACCGTCCGCCGCCGACGCCCACCTGTAGGCTGTGCTGGAGATACCTAGAGGGAGAACAGAGGAAAGGGTGAGAAGGAAACAGACAGACAAGGGAGGGGAGCAGAACGGAAGAAAGATGAGAGAAAAATGGGAAGTTTGAGTCATAGTTTCATTATTTCAGTCAGAGCACATTATAGTCATCTCACTACCAGAAGTACGACAGCCCCAGTTTTCTGTAACTGAAACAGGTGACCTTTCGTGTATCAAACATAGTTTAGCTCTGTCACTTTTGGTCATTTCTTAGATTTTCCAAATTAAAGTAACACTGTTATGAGAAGTCATGTTACAGCCTGGTCCCAAAATATAGACAACACAGTGTACCTGAGGTTGTGCAGGTGATGGAGCATCTGGCTGTTGGACAAGCAGCTGGCTCTGCTCTGCCTTCTGAGGTACCATGGGGCTGCTACCCATGGCCATGACCCCCATGCTGTGTCCTGACGGACTCTGCTGGGACAGTGCAGCCTTCAGACGCTGCAAATGAGCAATGATATGACTGATCAGCACAAAGCAACTGTAAAGAGTGTAACATGAGTTTAAAGGAAGAGGCTTGATCACTGCAGAAGAGATCCAAGCACTGAAATGGCAAAGCAAGTAATGACACAGGGGGTTATATTAAAATGCAGAAGCACTCCATTTTTATTATTTCGGTTTTCATTCTAGCATCACCCCTGCACTATGGAGAGCTCTATCTGTACTGAGCTGACTTCATAATAACCCATCGACTCATTTACAGAATCAGCAGCAACTTGCCTAAATCTTATTAATTAATACGATAAAAGCTGATTTATTTAACAAATACAACCAAATTATTTGTGCTGCGTCATGTGCTTGCAGACAGGCTGCTTAGTATGTACATTTTACATACATGCAAGAAATATTTTTTCTGCAACAACATAATCAAAAGCATCAGGTTGTGCAATCATTTGCCTTAGGAAAACATATCTTGTATTTGGCACAAATTTTAAAAGGTGCTCTAATTTTGCAGAGATCTTTGTCCATGCTGAAATGACACTGTCACACAACTCTAGCTT
Organism: Acanthurus tractus; assembly: GCA_029783725.1. NCBI lineage: Eukaryota > Metazoa > Chordata > Actinopteri > Acanthuriformes > Acanthuridae > Acanthurus > Acanthurus tractus. The sequence continues at coordinate 12,355,659 of JAQNCA010000002.1, read as the reverse complement.
GTTTCAGCAGCATATTCATGTGACATCCTGTTCTGTGTAAACCCTCTTGTATTGGTTTCAGCTTTGCAGGCTTTGAAGCTGATGTGAGGCTATTAAGGTTTAATGTTCACAGAACAATTTTACAGAGATGTTGTTGATGATGTGCAACTCTACACCTGTCGGTGATAATACAAAATAATGTAGACTAATAAGTGTCAGTAATCTTATTATTCTGCTCAATAAAGTTTAAACTATTTATTATACAAGGAGCAGTGATTGAGTGAGCCTATGTCTATGTGTGTGATTGCGCTGATCAAACAAAACCACCCCTCTTGTTGTTATTCACAATGACCTTCTATTTGTGACTGAAGGCGCAAGCAGTTTAAATAACCTACTACAGATATTTGTATATGTGTTTATACTATAAAGAAAGACCACATTAACTGAGTTTCATCCTCATCCAATGTTTCACTTCAATTAATGCATGAGATCCTCACAAAGAGCACTATGTGTACCTGTGAGTATAATAAATTTGGTACAACTGCTGTAAGAGCAAAAAGAAAGAAAAAAAGTAACTGCAGCTAAAAGTCATATGATGTACTAACTAAGCCAGTGCAGAGGAAGGCTGGAGGGTGAAGATGGAGACAAAAAGAACAGACATAGAGGTAAAAATAGAGAGCTAATCTAGAGCTGACCATCTTGGCCTCTGAGTGGATGCTGTAGCCAGAGGGGGAGTTAGAGCCGCTGCTGCTGCCTCCCAGAGGAGGACCAGGGATCCCAGGAATGTTGGGTACCATACACATGGGTCGGGCCAGCTGGAGATCAGATAAAACACGTAAGCACAGTATTAACAATCTGAACAAACTTCTTTGCTATATAATTTAATTCAAACTCTTGGTCTGCTTTACATTGATGACAGAAGGCATCTGCACTGGACCAGGGAGCACCGGCACTGCCTGACCAGAGGGAAGCATCATCATGGGGTAGTGGCTGGTTGGCGAACTAGACAGGCAGACAACATTGACAGGAGGTTCAGTCATGTTTGTAAAAAACTGTAGCTTAGCAACTAACACCATTTAGGGAAAAAAATGTCCTCTATAACTCCATAAAACCCACACTTCCATCCGTCACCACAAGTTCAAGCTGTGCATTCAAAAACAGTTCAAACCCACAGAGATTTCTGTGGTTTTAAGGGATAAAACATGTCACTTTAATCATGTTGAACTGTTTAGAAGATTCACAAAAAAACTAACATATCTTAATCAGTACAGCCACAAATGGTGTAACTTTTGCATCTGGCTGGCACATACATATAATTTTTTATCTAAACTCTTGGAGTAAAAAAAACTCATGAAGTCATTAAGGAAAAAAATGAAAGGTTTACTCATAAGCATCATATAGGTTCCATTTCCTGCCAGGACCAGAACCAGAACTGTCACTCACCCCAGACTGGTACGATTGGAAGGTGGTGCCTGCGTGATGACAGAGGTGGGTGACGGCATGGTGGGCTGAAGGGCATCAAAGCCCAAATGTAGTGGAAGGGAACCTGGACGCACAATAGTCGGGGTGGGTGCTGAGCTCCTTGGTGGTGTGTCCTGGAGGAACAGCAGTGAGGTAAGTTAAATAATATGATTTACTTCCTCAAGGTGCCATAAGAGCCATTCTCTTTTTACATCATTTAATGTTCCAGCCTGTCCTCTATTAATTTCTGTCCTACCTTTCCTTTGACCAGAGGCTCTTGGTTGCTGTCTGACCTTCCAGAGACAGATTCAGGGCTGTCTGGCGGCGAGGAATCGACCTCTACGGGTGCCTCTTTTTTAACCTTTACGTCTGATGTCGTCTGCAGGCTCATGTCCAAAGCCACAGAGTTGGGTGCAGGAAGCTAAGAGGGACAGAGGCGGTGAGAGAGGCGCAATAGTCTAAGTTCACGCTGCTTATCAAAGATAAAATTACAGAACATTGAAAAAAGGGAAGTGGGTACTTTATGCTTTTCTGTCACACAAACCAAACAACCACATCATTAGTTAGCAAAATATTACTCAAAGCAGAGTACACAGGGGACCACTGAAATACTCATCTTTAAAAACTGTTGCAATAATTCAAAATTAAATTATGCACAGACAAAGTACACAAAGCAGGAATTTTTGCAAGCACTATTTTTTGACTACATCAACACTTAAGGCGAGAAATAAGGAAGTAAAAAGTTATTTATCACTGCGTGGGAGTCTTTGCACAAAATTCCACTGGTTTCTCTACATAATAACACAGGCATGACAAATAAAGGCACAGATGCATGCACACAAATGCATGCAACATTGACAAGTTATCAGCCCAAAGCCTTTCTTACAGCAGTCTTTGCTCTCTTGTCATCCTCATCTTGTTCAAAGGAGCTGGCCAGCTCATTGAACAGACCAACCTCTTCGCAGTTCTTTAGGAAGCGGGTGGGAGTAGGTGTCTGGTCTGGCAAAAGGGAATGAACAGAGATAACTATTCAAAGAAACGCTTACGCACTTACTTCACACTTAGCACTTAATATAGAAACCATATCAAGTCAATAACGTGTGTCTGGAGATGCATTTTCTTTTTCTTTTACAAATAATGTTGGAACACAGCGATGCTTAAGGATGCTTAACAGATGCTTAACCTGAATGCTAAGAGAAGATATTTGACAAAATAAAAGTAAACATGAGCTTTGTTCACATAGACAAACGGTACCTGCAATAATGACCGAGTCTGTCCTGGCTGGTCCAAATTTCAGTGTCATCTCATGCTTGTGTTTGTGTACAGCCAAGTGGTCCTCATTGGTAAACCTCTGGATTAAGTGAACAAGGAGAAAAGAAAAAAAACAAGTACATTATATAAATTTGCTTGTGTGTAACTATCTACTTGTCCTGGTGACCTACAGTTTCTTAACCCAAATATCATATTGCATCACAGACAGATAATCCCTTGAAGATGTAGCCCAACACATGCAGTCTATACTGTACTCATTTTGTGACAAACTATAAATAACAATTGTATCTGTGGTGTACAGTTCTCGTGTCTTAAAAGCCCTGTATGAGCCCATTATAGCTGTAGGACATGGGCTCAAATATCTTAACACAAACTAGAATTATCTAAAAAAAGAAAAAGGGTTTGTATGGCTCAGAGCTGAAATCATCTCAACAGCACAGAAATGATAGGAAATGAGCAATGGCTGAAAATGTCAACAAATTAAAGAAGCATAAAAACCACTGCTACCAAAAAAAAAAAGAAAAAGAGAGGCAAATGAGCTATTACATCCAAACAGATGCTGTAAATTCAAATGTAAGGTCTTTTTAAATGAGAGAACACATTGCTGTCATACTAGTCGGTGTGTACAACATGTGAATGCCATAACAGTCTCAGTATACTTGTCCTATCCACACCACTGTCTTCTATCCACAGTGTGGAGGCTACAGGAGGTCTGGCACTTGGGTGAATCAGATCTTTAGAAAAGAGCACCATCAGCCATCGTCTCAGACATGGTACTTCTTCTTTTGAGAAGTGGCGAGGTGAATCAGTCAGTGGCGGAGGAGGAATAATCTTGGCTCTGGCACCAGCCTATTCACCATTCGCTTCAGCCTATTTTGGGGTACTGCGTTGCAGTTACGAGTTCAGTCGTGAGAGAGTGAAGTGGAAACACAGTCAAGTGTCAGGGGGATTATTTTTAGCGCTACCAGGCAGCATCACCAATACAACTGCATGTCTGATTTGTCTCTTTTGCCTCTGAACAAGGTAGCTGGGTCTTGCAGAGGAAACTATCTCCAGTCAATCTTCCTCTATAACATACTGGCAGCTAGGATTACCCCTCCCCACACAGTGAATACTGGACGTCATGTAACAGGGGGGCTGTTGTTGTTGTTGTTAACTTGGTAGAAGGAAAACCCTTAGCAAAGCCAGGAGTCAATCATCCCTGTTCTATTATGGGCATGATTCAGACTTTCCTGGTAGACAACTGTTGCTTGTAAAGGGCAGCAGTAAAACGTCATTTAGACATAAGGTGCTTGTAACATAAAGGATGTTCCTTGTTTAAATGTATGCAAATAAATATAATCTAAGAGGATACATAGAACTTTAGCACATGCCAATGCTATTATCAAAAGATTAAGTACTCAACCTCAGTACTTCTTACTGTACAAACCAAAATGTATCCATAGTGACGAGTATTAAAAACTGTCAACTATCTAGAGTCTCCAATCAAATGGCAGGTCAGTTTCATAAAGGAATTGGCTTTTTCTTTGATCAGATACTTCCTGATTTAATTCAAAATGTTGCCTATTTGTGCCTGCTTGTTTTTAACATTTCAGTCTGCATTATTCAATATTTTTTACATAAACAACAGACAGTATGTAAATGAATGGGGTCACTCTAAGTGACCAGCATACTGAAACCTTTCACCTAAGCCTGCTGTTTCCCTCAGCTCCAACAAGGGTTTTTGTGTTTTCACTGTTTTGGTTGAGTCTCACTGCAACGCCAACTGCAGCAAAGAACTTGTTTCAATTAAATTAAAAAACTAAGGTAAATCCACAGTATTCTACCTGCCCAGCACCAGTAACGCTAGCTTGTAAGCATAGGGGACAATTTAGCAGCTACAAAGTCAGATATTTCCCTCAGGCAGAGATGAAAACAAAGCTAAAACAGCATGAATAACACCCTTACATTCACAGTTATAGACCCACACCGTCATAAGTGCCAGTTTCACTTCAATGTGATTCTTTTGCTTTAACTGCCAACTAAATTAATAATGACATCTGCGAATAAAATATGCACAGTATTTACATCACAGAAACAAGTCAAAGGAAATTCAAAGTGTTCAGGGAACTGGTCCCTAGGTGTCCATAATGTTCTGAGAAGAAAAGAGCCAAACAAATCATCATTTATTTATCCAACACACACATGTTTAACTGCTTGACATGCCTGTAGTTCAAACCACAACCCCCATGTACAACAGATCGCTTCTGATCAGAGAGTGGAAGAGGACTTATGAATCCCAAATGTTTCTTAACTAAATAAACACTTTCTTCCTCCAGACCCCAGGAGAGAAAATCCATCACCAGCTCTATCACACCCAGCTGAACACAGTATCAGACAGCTAATTGAGCAAAACATCAGACATGATATTTCCCGTGTTGAATAATCATGAGTCCTAGAACACATTTCTTTTAATTTGCTGTGATATCAGACCAAGCCCCGACAATACACCACGTTACTGGCATGTGAGTTCACTATTGGCACTCAGCTGAGTCACTGCCATGGCTCAAACCTGTGTCTGCAGGCGCTAGAACTCAACAGTGACAGGTTGAAACAATAACTGTGCTCTGATTACTCACTGGAGCTTCCAGTGAGTCATTGCTTAAGGAGACAGCATTGTCTCACAAGATAGCATGCTAGCTGGAGTGCTATCTGTGTGTGTTGATGATTGAGAGTATTGCATAAATCACAGCGACTAATTTTATTCTGACAGTCAGTGTGATGGTGGATCCACAGTCTCTTCAGAATCGTCAAGTTCCCTGTGACGCTTAATTCTACTCAAATCAAGTCCAACATGTTTTGTCTTTTGCTCTTCACATATTTTCAAAATACAGCACATCATAAGTAGTTACAGCCAACTACTACTGAGTATTCACACAGGGGCAAAACAACCCACATCACATACAAATGCACACACCTGAGACCCAGCATAAGAAGGGAGAAGACTTACCTGTCCACAGCCAGGAGCATTGCACACAAAAGGTCGATCGTCCCCCATTTTTGCAAAGAGCTTGCAATGAAACTGTGGGAGAGGAGAAGAGGAGAACATTTGCTGCAGCCTTTCTTGATTTGTGAACTGGCAAATCCTGAAAACAACAAAACAGGGATGCTGTGGCTTGTAGTCTTTAGTCTGAGCAGGAAGCCGAACGCTATTTAAAAATAACCCTGGCAAGGAGGAAAACATGCACAGAGGCAGCGAGACAAAGTTTCCCTGGTGATACTTCCTTCACACAGGGGGGATTCTGGTTGGCCAATGAAGAGCCACTTGCAAGAGGGAACGACAGCAACCGTTTACACAAATACGTCTCCTTCTCCTTCTGTCTCATTTTTCCTCACTTCCAATCCCTCCTTCTCTCGTTACCACTCCCTCTACTCACCTCTCAAGCACCTCCCAACCTTTTACCTTCTTGTACCCCTCATTCAATCTCTCCCTCTGTCAGCTGTCTCTCCTCGCACAGTCACTGTTTGGGTCATCTCAACCCAGATGAATCCTTAGCACAAGTATCTTGAAATGGGCACATGAACAATGACACTACACTTTGCTGTTTCGATTAACTCCAATTAACTTGCCTTTTCTGTGAGTACAAGTAGAAACAAGCTGTAAAATCTAATTCTTAGCTAACTTATTTAACCAAACACGTGAATGAGAACAAGGTTTGGCAGTTCATAAGAAAGAGAATTAATAGGTCAGGGCATTTAAAAATCATGCCATTTAGCTTTCATGGAAAAAGTGTGCCACTTAACTTCAGCTAAGTGCAGGGAAAATCAAACTTAAAACTTTTATCATTACTTTTAACTCCCAATAATGTACTGTGTTATATCATTATATAATCAAACACATCTTTGTTTGTATCTGGCTGTTTGGATGTTTTACAATAAGAACTTAATATCTCATATTTATTAAAGTAATAGTGCATAATAACAATGCTGGAATAATAGGACTGAACAGTATGATCTAAAAAAAAGCCAAAATAAATTGCCATATTTAACTCTGAAATTGATTAACACTTTAAATACATCAGATATATTTTTTTTACTGTTCATTTACTTTAATATATTTGCCCCATGACTAACAGTCTGAGCCATTTCATTTTCTGGACATCTGGAAAGAACTTTAAGGTAAAAGGTCGGAGAATTGCAGGTAAGGTCTAATTAGCTTTGGTATCTATTCTTTTTTTAGATTTATGGAATTAACATGATTTATTCATAGACAACTGCAATGACATGTAAGTTATAGACATGTAAGTTATTCATAACTTCAGTAATACAAGTCTATTTATTGTTCAGCCACGTGATGTAATAACATAACATGAAGGAGTGAATTGGAGTGCAATTAACTCACCACAAATATTTGAAAAAGCTGTAAAAATATAGTGACATAAAGATTGCATTGTTAGGTGTTTGAATCCAAACACTTCCAAAGCTTTCCACAGACTACCAAACCAAATACTACATCCCTGTCTAACAAATTGTACTGATGCACTTGCTTACATTTGGTTTCTGCTCCTGAAGGTGAAGGGACGTAAACTAAAGTTGTGCAAGGCTTACTGCCTCTATCAGTTTTCTCCACAGAAGAGAAAAACTCCCAACAACCCCAGCTCCTCCAAACCACTCCACCCTGCACCCCTCTGCACAGCTGAACAGCACTTAATGTGAAGACAAACTGTGAAGTTTAGAAAAATAACGTGGCCATTTAATTCAAATCAGGGAATTGGAGGGGTGGTGATGGACAGGAGGCATTAATGTTTTAGCACTCTCAACTGGCCCACAGTGACGTCTGGCAGCTATTACACAACACTGAGCCACTGACAGTACAGAAACTACCAACATGCATCACGGATCTCGCTGTGTATCCAAGTAGAAACCTTTAAATAAACAAAAGCCACTGACCACTGTTATACTGAATAAGGTTTTGCAGAAACACAGTCATGAGCAGAGCTGGCAGCTGACTTTAATCGTTTGATACTAACCTTTCAAAATGTATGTTGGATGTATTTGGTGATCCATCTCCTCAACTTTTACTTTGACTATAATGATGGCATGACAGCCTCTGTACTTTTGTAAATGTTGTTTAATCATGATCATTTAAAAATCTTCAGACACACTTTCCAACTAAATATATACAGCTATTTCAAAAACTGGAAGGCAACATTAGTTTCTCATTTTTGGTGTTGTAATATTGCTGAGTTACTGACCACATTAACCTCCGTTGTACCTACTACGAGGATTGAGCATGAAGTCTAACATAATTGAGTGGGACAGATTATTCATTATGTTGGCGAGGCATAAATGTCTGAAAGTTTTCCCAGTGTTGAAGTCAGTATATTTTCCTCCCTCCTCCCTCCATCTCTCTCTCTCTCCGCCGAGGAAAGCTGCCCCTGAGCCAACACATGATTACTGAAGCCTTGTGCTGGAATACAACGCTCTCCCATGACACTAGGTCTGTAACAGGCCTAACTGTTGTGTCTTTCAGCTTCATGTATTTATGAGTAAAGGGGTCTGCATTGTGTTTGAAAGCAAAAGCTCTGTACCTTTACATGCAGATCAAAGGACTGATGAAGCAGACCTCCCATGCACTGGAGAAAGGCAACAGGTTGGTGCCACGGCCCTCACAGAGTACTTCCAATCTACTATGTCTATTTGGGCAGAAGTGCGTCTGCAAACAAGATACTACATCTAGCTCGTTATAGCAAGGGTGTGGAGTGTGCGTGGGGAAATGGACACATCTGGCGCGAATAGTGGGAACAGATCTCAGAGTTTACATCTCATTACAGACATGCTAGACGTTAACTTGGCTGGCAGGCACCAACATTAAATGTAGGATTTTTTTCATAAATGTAAGATATCAGGAAAATATAATTTGTTTGTAAAGCTTCCCCATATAAAATTTCCATCTGTTTAAACCAGAGGGTGAGATGTTTTCTTCAGCATCTTTTTCTCAACTATGTAGTCGGACAATCTAATTGAACAACACCCTTTATAAAAAATGCAGCACCATCTGAAGTTCTCTGCTAGAGATTTACATGTATGCAGAGTACATAAATAGTAAATACACTACAAATTTACTTTTGTCAGATGTGTCTCATTAGGAGTAAACTAATTAACAAGTTAACACAGTCAAGTTTCACTACAAACTTTAAAACGGTTTGGTTCAGACCCCAACTCTGTGAGAGACAATGAATCAGTCTGTTAGTTGCATTAGTCCTGATACATATCGCTGATATTCATTACAGGCATGAATATCAAGTCCACCTATTTTCGCCTCCTTTCATCCAAGGTGACATGGAAGCACTCAAAGTGCCCTAATTCCTATCCTCTCATTGAGCGACTGCCAAAGTCCCACCGTTAACTTGGATTTCTCCGACTCAGCAGGTGTAGGGGAAAGAGTCCCAGCTATAATCAGCCTCAGCCATCCAGTGTTTGATGCAGCCTGCTAGGAAACTGACTAAACAAACTGTATTAATAGCTTGCGCTGCAGCCATGACTCTGGAATCTGAGGCTTGAATTGCCAGAGGGTAGGGGAGACCCCACAAAAAGAAAAAAAGAGGGGGAGGGAGAGAGTAAAATGGTTAAATAATGACAGAAAAAAACAGTCTGGGATGGGCACTAAAAAAATCATGGTGAGGTCCCCTAAATGTGAGATATTCGATGGGTGTATGCGACAACCAATATGTATTTATGTAAGCAAGTGAACCTGAGATTTGGTAAATGGAACAAATGAAATCCTATATCCATGTCTGCATAACTAACAAGTCCTGAAAGCTAAATCCATGCTGAGCTAGTAGACAATGCAGGACAATGCAGGATACACCCAGGGCAGTTTTCTAAAATTAAATCAGAAACACTGTGCCGATTTCATTTGTGGTCGGCAACTATTATAAACACTTGCTGTGAGGTTTTGGTTCTATTACAACAAATTTAAGAAGACATCAACATGTCACTTGATGTTCTTGGTCTAATACAACGTAGTGCTTGTGCAGCGTCTGGTGTTCACAATCATTTTTCTGAATAATTTCTGCCTAATATTCCAAATCACTCTGTACTGAATTTAAAAAAAACATCTGCAATAAAACTGACAGACTTAAAATCACTAACCTCTCAGCCAATGGCACAAATATATGTGTTAGAGCATACATGCTAAGTACATATTTTTTGAAATATTAAATTTTCGAAAAAATGTGTAACGCGATGTAAAAGCATAAACATTTTGATTAATTTTATTACTCAGAGTGGGTCAAGATGTTTTCTTGGACAAAACATGTTGCAATTTTCTCCGGTGTTACTGTATGTAATGGAATGAGATACATCACTGCCAAAAACATGACCTACATTCCTAATGAAGGTGTTGACATGCATGTGGATGCGGATCCTCGAGCATTCAGCAGCTCAGATTGCAATACTATGGATATCATTATTACTTGAGATTTTGGCTTCTTAAGGGAGTCTTAGAGCAGACCCAGATCATCATAATAGCACAAAAGTTACTCTACCGCCAAAATCTGACAGACAAATATTTTTCGTGAGGCAAGTAAAAGGTCAGTATCAAAATGAAATTCCATAGTCCTGCAAAACTGCAGTTCCCTCTTCCAGACAACGCTGACTGGTTTGAAAAAGTTTGTCTCTTTTAGCCTTCATTACCATCTGACGACGTTCAGGCATACTTAGCCCTGCCTTTTCCCGTAACAAGACCGCCTATTTATTTTAGCAATTGGCTATTAGCACGTCAGTCAACAGCATCTGATACACATAAAGCTTATGACCCTGTCAATAACATCGACGAGCTAAATCTTATTGGTCAAAAACACGAAATTAACTTTTTTCGCATCCACGAAAAACTAATAGCTAGCTGGTAGCTAGCGTTAACAACAGGCCGAACTCACGTTGAAAATTTGTAATAACAGCGCTACTACCAGTTTCAGCAGTGACAATAAACATATCAACACCAATCTAATAATATCCAAATGGAACTGTTTTGTTTTAAAGGCATTACGGACAACCGAAATCCCAGAAGCAGAAAAGGGCTAGCAGTTAGTTGGTTAGCAGACTGACACTTGAGTGCAAAGCAAGATAGTGGGTCCGAATGAAACGTTGTAGCTGCCACAACAGTTAAGACAATTAAACAGACGTGAACTTTTAACGATGACAAACACTGGATTCTGACGGGTTAAGCAATACTTTTTTCAAAGTTTGGCGTAGACGACATTTCTATGGGGAAATTAAAGGGTAATAAAGTGTTTACAAACTTACCCTTGCGCCCCTCTCTCTGGCTCCCCTCTCCTCTCCTCTCTCTTGGAATTTGACACTCCCCTTGACGTCGTATTATCGCGAGATTTCATACCAGTTATTACCAGACGTGAAGACCTCTGCTGTTCATTGTGAAAACACCAAAGACAACTTCTCAATTAATTCTGTCCATTAACTGGACGGGTTGATGGGATATTTTAGGCTGTG
>JAQNCA010000002.1:12326343-12343521 GCA_029783725.1 Acanthurus tractus | reverse complement strand
ATGGGATATTTTAGGCTGTGACCAATCAAAGGCTCTTCCTGAAAATTAACTGAGAGTTTATGGAAAAGAAAAAGTGGTCAGTGATTTATGCAATACATTAATATTTAACTTTTTCATTAGCTCATTAGAATTTTGAGTTGTTTTTAAAACTTAAAATGTGTTTTTTACAGGGCCAATTGGATATCGTATGTTATTGGTGCAACATTTTCAAAAAAGTGATAAACTGTGCACAAGTTATACTTTTATTACAGGACACACCAAGCCAATTAAGTTATGGTTTCCATCCACATCTTTTTCAAGTATTCCACAATATTTACAAAGTTGCTATTCTGAGTAAATTCCTTTATTATTATTTTCTTGTTTATTGTTTTTTATAGATTTTTTTCCTCTCAAAAGTGTTTCATGGAGAGATTATTATCCAAATTAGGGGTCTATGGATAGAAATTGTCATTAGCTGTTCAGATTTAAAGTCCCTTGAGATTTTTGTCACATGTGATTTTGTGATACTGTCATTTATAAAATTAATTTGACTTAAGTTTCATTTTAGTAACACAAGCATAGAGAAAGATTAAAATACTTAAAAATAGGTAATGATTATATTTAATTCAATTTTCTATAAAGCCTCAAATCACTGTTACACGATGTGTCACAGTCAACATAAAAAAATGAAGTCACTGAAACTATTGTATGGGAATATGAACAGTGAAAATGAGGGGGGTCTTTTCCCCTCTTGCTTTGGTTTCCTTCCTGATATTCTCACCCTATTCTCTATCCTTGGAAGTGGATGTCCTGACTGTGGCAGGGCAAAGCAAAGCATACAAGAAAAAAATAGGCTAAAATAATAGAAACAGGCTTCAATAGTTGAACCTAAGATATCATAAAGTATTAAAGACACGCAGCTAATGTAATCAACAGCATCTGTAATATTACATTACAATTTTCCTCCAATATACAATCACATTAAACATCTCATTCAGAGACTGTTTTACCAACCAATTATTGAGAGTTCATAGACAGGGCTAGGGAGGCCCCTGGTGGAAATTTTGAGAACTGAATTAGCTGAAGTAATGTATTTCTCTCAAAAGATGCATTTAAAAATACAGTCAGTTATTCCTTGACCGTCTGAAAGTTACGTTTGCTCATGGAAGATGTAGCTCACCAGTGTTAATATAGAATAAATACTTTTTTAAGATGTCAAAATCTAAACTTCCCATTCAACGTATTTTTTGTATGTGTCATGTATTATGTGTGTCATTATGAAAAGCGTCAAGACGAAGCCCTAACTGTAAATTTATGATTTGGCTTCACATGTGTTAGCTCATCATGCACTCTCATTCCAACGACTGTGATTCAGTGAGTACTGATAAGTTCAGTTAAACAAGTTACAGCTGCATTCATTCCTTATTACTAATGAGAAGACGTAGTTTTAAACAGTTAAATGATAACCTAGCTTTTTGTTAGCCTTAAGTTAAAACAAATATTGTACATGTACAATCTATCAGATGATGTTGCATGTCATTTAAGATTTTAAACATGGTTATGTTCTCAGAGTGACAAAACATGTGCTCCTTCATTGTCCCAGAAAAAAAAAAAAAAAATAATATCATGATGTTCCTTATGGGTGTGCATAAACTTTTAATATCAAAAGCGTTAAGTCTTGATCACTGAATTGGTGATTAAGTTAAAGGAGAAGCACAGGTGTAAATAAAATGAATGAGGGCTGAAATCTATTTAGTTTCTGTGTTTTCAGGGTCCTATATTTTGTATGTTGTCTCACTGTGGCTTAATGGGACAACAGAATGGACCATTGATATTGTTACTGTGTTACTATTATATTATTCTATTACATCGAAGAAGACTATGTAAATACATCTTAAATCTGAAAAGGCCCAATAATTTGTGTGTTAGTAGGAACATGGCCTATGACAGTAAAAAAAACTAATGGTACTTAAAAATAAATAGTTACCTGTGTTGTAGCTAATTGGTTTAACTTACTGAAAAATAGTGAGAAATAAGAGGAATATAAAGGCATTTACTTTCATTACATTGACAAAAAAAAAGCACTTATGCAGGTGTGTACGAGAAATGATTTTAGGGGTTACTTTTTTATACAGCAGAACAAGCAAACAAAATTAGATAGAAATGCCATTAAACTGTAATACATTTTGCAGGCCTATATAGTGAATCTTTCAAGGACAAAAACTTCATAATCATGCCATCTTGGTTCAAATATTTCAACATTTACTTCAAAGCAGATTTTAAACATATACTGCAAACTTTAGATGAGGGAGCACCCTTGAAAACTTAAAACTGGAAACATCCTTTATATGGAAAAAAAATATTATACCTCCTTGGCAAGTGCAACCCTGCACCCTTCATTAAAATAAATACTAAATGACAGCAGGCATGTTGACATCACTTGTATCAGCATCAAACAGTTTCAAAGGACTAAATGGATTAATCAGCAGTCAGAAATTGCAAACAGTCAAATCAATGTAAATATTCTGCAACTTTTGTTGCTTAAACATACCAAATAAAAGTGTTCCCATCACGTTTTTTTGTTTTGTTTTTCCCTTCCTATTTTAAAAATTGAATGCATTGGGACATCAAAAGAGAGATATGGCCACCTAAACTATTACACTAACTACAAAACATTTGTTCCTGAGCACTACTTCAGGAACAGCAACCTCTGACAGAACTACTGAACAGTCTGCTTCATAAGACATCAGCCCCCATTTATAAACCTATCTTACATTTAAATCTAAACCTACAATAAGCACATGGTCATTTTACCACCAAAAACTGAATAGATAAGATTTTCTCATGCTCCTGATGAATCAAATATTTTTTATGTTTAAAGTTTAAAAATGTAGTAATCAATACAAATGAAGAACAATTAACCAAAAAATTTATTGTAACTGTATTTAAAATTTAAAAGATGCTCTGATTCTTTGTGAACAGATAACTGATTGGACACAACTACCTTCATTTAGATCAATTCTTACAGTGAAATCGAACAATCCAGATGTTATTTTTTTCCTGTACTGCTTGCAAGGTTGGTGCAGACAATTTTATTGCACCATGACTCGTTTTCAGGCCAGGCCTCAATTAACAAAAAATGCATGATTTTTAGAAGTTCCTTTGAAAATATATAAACATGATCTGGTGTAAACTTTATTCAACAAATGATGATGATCAAACTTACCAATCCCCAAATAGCTAAATTAAAAATAGACTTATAGAGGTTTATACATCCCTCGGTGCACAAAACTGTACTGATTTGCAAGAAGGTTGGATTAATGAGGGCCACTGTCAGACAATATCCTATAATTCAAGGCAGACACTTCTTTGCCAGTAAATGCTGCGTGATGAGCTGTCTATTTATCAGCTAGAGAGGTCTGAAAGCCCCCCATGGTTTTATCACCTCAGTCTCTCAAAAGTAGATATTCTTTGATGGTCTCTGGTAAAGGAAGCTCTTTTACCGCAGTGGGGAGGAACTGCACTCCGAGACTCTGTCGGACAGCACAGCGTGCCAGAGAGCGAAGTGTCGGAGCCTGAGCCACCATGTTGGTCAGCCTCGCCAACAGCTGGGGATCCTTACTCAGCTCCCTGGGGAGGGTGCCGTCAGCCCGTCGGATCTCAAACCGCCCTGCTGCTCGGCACAGCAGCTCTAGGCACTCTTCCTCCTGTTCAGTGCCCAGGCCCCGGGCCAAAAGGGCCACCAGCCGAGAGATAGGGGTCTGGCCCTTCAGGTTGGTCACATGGACCTGGGCTCCATAGTCTAATAGCACTTTGACACTTTCCAGGTTGCCCTTCATCGCTGCCCAACTCAAAGGTGTGTCATTGTTGTAGTCCCTGGCATTGGGACAGGCCCCACTCTCCAGGAGGGCCCTTACACACTCTGGGTTATCTTTGAAGGCAGCCCAGTGAAGAGGGGTATCTTTGTTGCCATCCAGGGCATTTGGCTGAGCCCCATACTCCAGAAGCAGCTCCACACAGCTCTCATCCTTCTCTGCTGCATAGTGCAATGCTGTGCGGTTATACCCATCCAAAGCATTTACCTTTTAAGAAAATATAGAGTAATGAGAAATCTTGTACGGTAGGAGTTAACTAATGCTTAGGGCCATAGTAATGCAAAAGCATAATGAGCATCAAGAAATGTCTGGTCTTGAGCATGTGGTCTGAGCTTCTGTTTTGGTTCATGAATGTGCAGCAGCAAGGAATGCATAAGGGCTGGCTGAAGTGGTTTATAGATTGTAGAGGGTGGAAACTGGGCACCAAAATACAACACAGATGAGAAAAGTGAATTTAAGGGTGAGGAAAATACCAACCTGCCGTGGCACCGTTTGCCCCACCACAGAAAAGCAGAACCTTACATTGATATACAGTGTTGGGGTATACCTCACTACATGCGATAGTATTACAAAATCACATTCTAAGATGAGAAGACCATATGGTGGGAATAATAATGGTAGTTGCATCAGTACAATCATTAAGAAAAAAATGTAATTAGTCCACTTAAAAAAACTAATCTGGTGAAAAAAAGATTTGTGTCCATCTGTAATTGCATTTATTCACATGTGTTATCAACATTTACTCTGTGGTATTACATTATTTTGAGCAAGACTGCTGTCTTGCTGTGTTGTTTTGGACAACGAGGGCCGACAAAGTCATTTCATGGAATGCCATCAAATTTTAAGCTTTTATGATAAGTTCTCTGTTGGTCTGGAGATTTATCATACACAGGCTGTCTAAAAGGTAGTATTTAAATAAGATCTGGTCACATGCTATGGGAAATGGTCCAATTAGTAAACAACATCAGTGACATACCTCGGCCCCTTTCTCCAACAGCAGCTCCACACAGTCAGCATCAGCAACCATACAGGCACAGTGCAGGGGCTTAAGTGTGCCATGCATCCTGTTCACATCAGCTCCCTTGGCCATACAAGAGACACAGTGTCAAAATAATGGACGACACTAAGAGATGGCATTTATTTAACAGTTCAACCAAAAGATGAGCAGGCCTACCTTTCTTATGAGATCCTCCACATTGTCATGGGGGAATGAGCGGATAGCTGCAATTGTGCGAATGAGCCGCTCAGACAAAGAGTATTTACTTTGAATGCTTTGCATGATGTACCACATAGTAGAGCTCATGTGTAACTGAGGACCATGTCACCCAGGCAGGGGTGACACAACTGCACACTGAAAAACATTTTTTTTTACCATGAAGCACAATGTTAGAGATCCTGAACCACAAAGAAAAGTAGCAGATTAAAACAAAACACAAAAATTTGATTTTCCCAGAAACTTTTTAGGATGATTAGGCTTCTTCTTAAAGAGTGGTTCTTGTGACTATTCCAATATTAAATGCTTCCTGTACTTTATCACAAAATTGTATTCAGTCACCACCATTTTGACAACATGGCAGTTTGCGTACTGTGAAACTGCAATTTTCCTATGGCCATATCTGTAGCAAAATGTTTTGTTTTTCATCGTGGCAAACAAAAATGATCAGTCAGTTTAATTAACTGAAAACTTTTACTGGCAGTAAACAATCACGTATACAAAGACGAGTTACACTGAATATGATTTGTCTAGCAATCTAAAGAATCGTGGTTTCCACAGTAACTTGTAGGTCGATAAGATTGAATTGTCATGCAATTGAATTTTCATGCAATCTTAAATGATAACGATCGTGAACGATCCCTGTTATAACAAATGATCAAAATAATATTTATCACATATTTTTGTTCGAGTTCTTTGATCGATATAATTCAGTGGTTAAAAAAAACAAAAACATCCATGCAAACTGTATACTGTAGACTTATACTAACTAGCGTTAGTCGATTCTACTGGTCAATAGTCGCCCGAGAGCTGCCCGTAAAATATAAACAATGTACATATGCTAACGAGCTAATTACTTAACGTAAGCAACTGATAAACACTGACAGCTAACATTAGCTTACCTGACAATAACATGCTCCACAAAAAACGAAGGCAAAAAACGACTGCAACAGTGATGCACGTTGCACATCAAGTGACAACTTATAGGAATGACGTTATATATACATCACAGGAGCTGCGTTTGCTATTAACAAACGCTGACGGTCTGGTTAAGAGAAAAAAAATACTCGGCTACATATTCACCGGCTGCTTGCTAGCACGAAGTTAGCTCGTTAGCGTGCTAACACAAGCGTCGAGATGTTCGGCAGAATCGACACTCGTGGACAAGAAAAAATTTAATGACATTCATTTCAAATACTTTTGAACGCTTTAAAAACACCATACCCACCAGCAATCGATTGCTAAGCAATGACAATAAGGAGACGTACCGTTTATGGTCCACGGTTTGAAGGTCTGTCAGGTTACTGTAAAGCTATTGACTGTTTGCTGCTGGGTTAGACATAAACACAGAACGTCACAGCTAGCGGCCACGCCCTCCGCCTCGAGCCTGAGTTCTCTGTATTCAAATCTCACCAAGCCAACGGTCGCGTTATTCTGCGATAACTTCAAATAAGTTCATTTTTTCTCGAGAACCGACTTCAACGGCATCTGGTCTGACCTGCGGGCACGTCTCCCCCAACTGTACTTCATCTCCCAATATAGACATGCATGGCAGCACCGCACTGCAGGCATCCACCGGCATGCCATGAATGTCTTTAGCCCATGGCCAATTTAAGGTACAATCTACGGACGGAGTGTCGATGACCAAGTAGCCTGGTTAATCACTGAGCATTGGCAGCCTCTGGTGGACAGCCAATGCAGAACAATAAAATTACTGAAATTTTTATTCTTAGTTTACGCAAGGACATAATTGAAAAGTACTTATGTGACGGAGATAATGTGACTTTTTGATCGTTAAAAAATTTCAAGGAACAGCGGTTGCATCGGTGTGCGAGTTAAGCGTTAAATATTACACTTGAGCTGCAGCAGCTGAGTGTTTTCGTTTGTTATTATCAGATATATCGCAGTCAACAAGAGACAGTCAACAGTCCAAACCCCAAAGATAATCAGTTTACATTACTACTGAGAAAGGTAGGAGATAAATACACTTGAGATGCAAAGTTGGAACAAGTAAATGTTTTTGTTTCTTTGAATAATGACCTCTGCTTGTGCTTATACTATTCTATCAACTAGTAATTTAATGAAGTCCAGATGCATGTTTTTATTAACCTTCTACATCCTAATTTTGGTAATTCCAGCACTGTCTATCATGAGCGAGAGGGCACCGAGATTTAGAGCTTTGTTAGTTCTTGATTAAACTGTTTTGTCATTCATGGTTGGCATCAATTATTAGAATAGATTAGTTGTTGCACAAATTTTTCAGAAAAACAAGAAAGCTTTTCCCACTTCAGGCCTCTCAGTTATGTTTTTTTTATGCGATTTCATTTTATGATATCTCTTTAAGCACTGAGACAGCCTATATAGGGGGATATGCTAAGGCTTAAAAAAACCCTCTAAATCAGTCTGTATCCATTGTTTTATGCCTGACTTAATCTAAGTGGTGGTGCCAAAACACCTTTTCTGCTTTATGTCATACAGCCTTTACATTTTTCTGCTGAATTTCGTCTAGGATCTCTTGGGTATTGTTTATCTTGCGACACATAACACACGTGAAAGCAGCAGGCCATGTAGCAAAAATGACATTTGAAAATGAGACCATAAGGATCAAACACTAACTTAAACCTTTGCTTAAGAAAATGGTTCAAACCCCAACTGAAACTTTGGACTAACTGGACCTGTAGAGGGGACAGTGAGAGGACACCTTTGTTATCTGAAAAGCCTAGATCTGTCTCTTTAATGCCTTACAGTATGTAAAATCAGGAAAACATTACGACCCATCCAACTGTTCATGTGTGTCATATATGAAAACAGAAAATGACAAAGAAATGCAACACTGTAAGCCAAATCAAAATAATTTATTTTTGGTGACATTTCATACAGTTCTAGGATTGTGTCTCAAACACTTGGTTGATCCATTACTATATTTCCTCTTGCCACCCCAACCCAAATTAACAGAAAATAACCCAAACATATGGAGGGGGAGCAATTCTTGTAGGTATATGCAAGCCTGTCAACATCAACCATATGCTTCTAAAATGATTTCACATTACTCATGAGTAAGATTCTTTTTAAAAACAAGTTAGTGCATTTATTTAATTATGCTAAACCACTAGCTGCTCATACTCATTAATGAAAAAGAAATAACAGCCCCAGTGATTGGTTTCTTGTTTACTGCATTACTAAACCCAAAGTCAATGCATCAAGTATTTTTGTTCAGCTGAGATCTCAAACAGTATATAAATGTCTTATGCGTGATTTTATTTTGCCAATGCGATTTCACACAACTTTGGGGAAACCAGCCTACCAAGATTGGGAGAAAAGCGTTGTGCATCAGAATTAAAATAAATAAATTTAAAAAGCAATACATACAGTGAGTCAAACTTCAAATTCTAAGTCAACCTGTTTGTTTTTCAAAAATTAAAAAAGAGAAAGAAAAAAACAGAAAAAAAAACAACAAAACAGCAAACTCACCCTAAAAAGCACAAAACAATCTGGTGGATACCTGCTGTCAAAAAGCCCTCCTCTGTAAATTCAGTACTAGAACAATTACATTCTCCCACACACATTTCTAGTGAAGGGTTATTACAATATAGCATAGGCAACTACACCTCTACAGCTTCTTCAAAATCCAGTTTCACTGGGCCAAAAGTTTCCCCAAGACTACATTATTTAGCAGACCTCGTCAATTAAAAATCAAAACTTTATCCTAGCACACTATGATCGTAGGCAGCTGGCACATAGCACGTTAAAATGTTCCAATTTTTTTATACCCACGACTTGGCTGCCAAATATTATGTAGCTATCGTACTTAGCTAACAGCACTCCTCAGTCTATTTGACACTATGCCATTGTTAAGAACAATTCACAGATATAAGCTTAACCTGGATATCCTGTGATGATGTAGAAAAGCCAAACCTCACCTAAACCATCAGGCGCACTGAACAGTCATATCTTACCAACCTATTCTGTTTTTTGTCCTCTTAGAAAACATACTACCCAAACAAACATGTAAACAGAGAACCTGACTGATTATCAACATGACAATGTTCTGAATCCATCAGAGTGGGTAGACCCCGTAAGGGTTCAGATACATAAAGATAAAACTTAAAATGAAAAACTTTGGACCAGGCTAGCAGGTTCACCGTGGCCAACAGGCCAGCGTGAGCACCCCAAAGTGAATTTCGGCTTCAAACAAAACCACACATCTGACTGAGGTGTACACTGACAGTTTGATATCTGATTTAAGCCAATCATGAACTAGGATCAAAATACCACCATAGAACATATTTCATTAATATACATGAGAAGATCACACTGTCCAGTTTCAGGACAATGACTCTGAATCTCTGATGTAGAAATCAAAAATCATCCATTTCATTACATTAGTGCAACAGCACATTGTAGCACTTCAATCATTTCGCTTAACAATCAATGCATTAACAGACATCAGTCAACCCTTCAGTCATACTTGCAAACCTAAGCACACAAGAAAAAAAAAAACAAACAAACTGATGTCTCACTGCGTGTTAGTGATATCTTTGTATATGTACATGACATATATGCATGTTCTTTTCTTCTTAGTGCATATTGTTCTTGCAGACATCTATTTGTTAAATTAAAAAAAAAAAAAAAAAAAAAGGTAGAGGGCCATTTACATAGCCCATCATCCCACCTCTCCCTAGCAGAGCATAAATGAGATGTCCTCCGGATAAATCGCACTTAAAACTCTTAAGCATAATGCTGGAGGCCAAAACAAGATTTTTGTTCTCTTTTCAAAATCACTCATCAAAGTTCTTCAGCTGTCATTTTGCCCATTAGTCCTGGATGTCCCGGTCTTATTGTCATTTTAAAAGCTTTTCTTTGGACAAGTTCCAGGGGGAAAGGTGGCTACCATAATGTTGTTGCTTTTATGTTATTCATTTTATATAATTATATATATCCATGTATATATATTCATACAACTTTTTTCTATTCATATCAAGTTTTTACTTTGGCGATACTGGTGGGATGTTCTGCTCTTTGCCAGTGTGCCTGTAGCCTCCCTGGGGGGAGCTGCGTCGGGCTGCAGGTGGGCGCCTCTGGTCCCGAAACTTAAGGCCCCCGGTGCCTCTGGGGCCGTTGCTGCGATAGTAGCCTTGAGAGTCACGTTCACGTGGTGGTCGGCTCTCCTTACATTCCCAGCCCCCTTCCCTGTCGTGGCTTTTCTCTTGCTTGTCTCCAGGACTACTGCTGGAGCCCTGCTCCTCAGCCTTGTTGACGCGCAACTCGCGTAAGGGCTGGCCTGATGCAGTGCCCGAGGAAGCTGGGACAGGGGCCACAGGGGGAGGGTCCTTGGGTGGCCGTTGGCACACCTCAGCATAGCTGAGCTTACGGGGCTCCTGAAACAAGGCAGAAAAAAAAGCACAATTTTTAGACTTATAATACAGATTCTCATTACTACATTTGTCTTATAATACCCCCTGACAAACCCTCAGATCTCATAATCTTAACGCTCACTGGGGTAGGAGTGAACGTTCTGGGACTTTGGTAAGAAAGAGTAGAGAGAAAAAAAAGACAGAATTTTGAAAGACAGTGACAGGAAGAGAAGGAAGGAAAGAACCAAAGCCAGTCAGTCCACTACCTCACTTCCCTCTATGCGCAAAAGATCTCATCATTGGGTAGACAACTGTGTAAGTGTAGGTAATAAGTCCAAAGAATCAGATTCTTGCCTGTGCAGGGGTGGGAACAGCGGCTGTAGCAGGTGCCGGCATGCTGGGAGTCGCTGGCGTGGAGGCAGCAGAGGGCTGAGGCCTAGAGCTAGGCACAGGCTGCGTGGAGGAGGAAGGGTTTACGGTAGTTTGAACTGGTGTGCGTGAAGTCACTTTTGGAGTTGGGGGCTCTGCCCGTTCAACCCTCTTCTCCTGACGGTTGATGCTGTTCGAACAAGAAATTTCAGATACACAAGTTACCACTGTAAACTTAATACAAGCATTTGGCACCGAGAACAGAATATATTTAATTTTATTGTAATATTTGAGACAGTAGTACCCAGGTGCTGGGGGTCCAAGTGGTTGTGTAGCAGATTTCACTGCTGCCAGAGCAGGACTTGAGACAGTAGCTGCCTCCTCAGTGGTTGGGGCTTGGCCTGAACTCGAACTCACTGTGGTTTCCTTACTGGCTTGTTCAGTCTATAAGAAGACAAAAAAGGCATGCATATTAGATATTAGACATATCTTTAACAGCAGATTTATAAACTGTCACTGTAACTGTTCATTAATGTCTTACCTTGTCCCTGTACAATCCTCGTACAACATCCGACATTCGGTTTTCAAGCACTGGCTCCCCTTGTGTGCTGACCACGCAGCCTGGAAGAGGTGGGAAATTGGTTGCAGCCAAGTCAAACTTGGGTGGAGAAACCTTCACTTCTGCAAGTGGTACCGGCCTCTGACAAGGGATATTGAAAACAAAGCATACAAAGATCACAAGATGTACAATGCTTTAAATAAGACACTTAATTTCCAATGGTGCAATGTGTAAGACATGGCCACTAGATTCTGACTCTGAATGTGGATACAGCAGGAGACTAGCTGGTCTCAATTCAGCAAGAGACATTTAATATCCAAAGGTGTACGGTTGTGTTTTTCTATTTAATAAGAAAAACAGTGTATAAGTTTTTCCCTTTTTTGACATTTTGTAAAATTAACTTGTTTATATATTACACTAAAAACAGCTAAAAGCCCATTAAACTGAGCAGATTCGCTGCTCTCATACACCTCAAAGCTGAAACTTTAGAAGGCTGAACTATTACCTCGATGTGATTACGACAAAGTTATGCGCTGTAAACATGTTAACCTCTGTAGATCTCTGCACACAATTAATGACACGCCATCAGATTTTGTCTCCACATTCTGTTGATAATGTTGGCCACTGTTTACAAAATTCCAGCCATATCTTACACTTTTCACCTTTGTGAACTTTTATACGACTTTTAACTTTAACAGAATGTAACAACATGAAAAGTTACCACAATCCGTTCATCTTCTCGCCTCCTCCGTGTTCCTCTGTAGGTTGCGCTCCGTCTAAAATGCAAATAAATTGATCAGTTAAGTGTCACTGACCTGGTTGGATACCATGAGCAGCAGGGCCAGGACCACAAAAAACATAAACAAACTCCTAAAACTGGTTTACCTTCCACGTCCAGAAATGCCGCTGTCATCACTGGGGTCCAAAGACGAGGAAGATGAGGAGAGGTGTGAGAACGCTGAGCTCAGATCAGAGGCTGTCTGGACTGGGTTTGTGGTGGTGGCAGCAACAGGAACTGGGGGCTGTGGGCTGCACAGGCCAGTCAGACTTTCCAAGGGGACAGGAGTTATAGACGCTGTGGTGACGTCACTTGTCCTCACCTGGGGCTTCACATGGTTTCTGTTGCAGAGGAAAAAATGTGAAGATGAGCAAGTTCACCTTGAGAATACTAATATCACATACTGGTAACCAGTGTTTCCTGTAGTGCCCCTTGCTTGAGGAAATGATTTTGGACATTGTGGTGGTGCTGCAATGGCCATTCCGATGTTTTTTGTTTTGTTTTTTTTTACAGCAAATGCTTAAAGTGATTTTAGATGGCTTTCTTGCTTTTAAGGCAAGTATTTATAGGAAAAGTTTTAGAGATTAGGAGCATTCTTTACACGATGAAATCCCTCCCGGCGGACATGTTGTCAACCCAAAATTTTGCAATTGTTTTTGTTAGGTGATAGTACGTTTGCAAGCAACTGCAACTTCAACAGATATTACAGCTGCAAAAATCTAATTTAATAGGCTGAAACATGTTTAACCATCTGTCTGGTCCTTTTAAGTGGAAACATGGGACATACAGACAATTCCAGTGTAATTACAGTGGTTATGGGAATGAAATGATGTCTATATAAGGTCAATCAGTGTCCTGATAACGGAGGCTAAAGCAGCTAAGTGAGTTAAAAGGAAACACTGGTGGCAGCAGTTTGCTGGGGGAATAAGACAGCATGCTGTGTCTTTGTGATTGAAGAGTTGACATGCAAGAGTACATCTGTGCTCATGATTGGTTGAAGCTGTTGAGACTGTGCTGTTAATACATCGTATGTTTGGCTATCTGCAACCAACCATAAACTCATTGGCAAGAGCTGACAACGCCTATGTAAGAGCCAAACAGGATTCTGGTATTCAATGTACCACAATAACATTTGAGACAAATATTGTCTATTAGTGGATTTACATGGATAGATCTTCTCATGAGTCTTTGACCCTCAGATCTCATAATCTGAACGCTCATTGAGATGAGAGTGGAGCACCTGACCTCTGAAGAGGAGGACAGAGAGAGAGAAAAAAAAGATAAAGAAGAAGATGAAGAGGAGAAAGAGAGAACCAAGGACAGTCACTCCACTCCCTGATTTCCCTCTATGCGCATCTTGATCTCATCACAGGGTCTGAGTTGGGAAGATTCCAGTGAGATATTTCTTTGTGAAGCTGCTTTTTGTATTGTGTATTACCAAATTGGCAAAGTTGTCATCTCTTTGCACAGGATTTAAAGCATTATGGATTACAGCTTGACAGCTGGCAGAGCTAGACTCATCTCCACACTGTCAGCATTTCTTTGTTATAGCATATAACAATACATGGAATATGGTAATCACAGAAAGCAGCGGTAAAACAAAGCAAAAACAACAAACAAACATAATGGATGGTTAGTCGTGATGGGGAGAAACTGTTACATGTAATAATGTCAAGGCAAAGATGTTTTAAGGCCAACATGGCCAAAACTGGAAAAAGCCAGGTGCTTATGATCAGGTAGCAGCTGCTGCTGCCTTGGAGTAGGGAAGCCTACATAAATCAAATGACATGACAAATAAGGGATGTCCATTACCTGGCAACAAACATTTATCACACTGGTGAAAAGTATTATGGCTATACAAATCTGACTGGCAGAAAGCATGGGACCCATTATGGATTTAGTCATTTGGCTGCTGCAGTATGGTAAGAGATGAGGGTAGCCATGAAGCTTATTGTACAGTGTAACACAGTGGTACCTGAAGGCATTTATTACATTCTTTCTTGAATAGAGGGGGACACTGTGGGGACAGTAAGAAGACAGGGAGTGAAGAACAATTCCCTGATCAGGTTACATTATCTTTCGACAAAATTTGAAAGCAGTTGATCTAATGTGCATGGTTTAACATCACACAAGGGGTAAAAATATTCCAATTTAAATAGTTTTATACAAATACCAGACTTACATTTAAACCTTAAGTGATAAGGGAACTCATATTTACAAACAGCAGCTGGAAAAGGAAGTTCTTACCGATTTCTGTTGAATGGGCGCGTGATATTAAGAGAACTGGAGCCAGTTTTGTAGTGTCCAGCAGACCCAAATCCATTCACAAAGCTACTGTTGGGAAAAGGTGCCTACACAAGGAAAAAAAGGGCAGAATTTTAAATCTAAGTTTATGCAACAATTTCTTAAGTTATATTTTTTTTTGATACATTTACTGTATTACTTGCTCTGTGTGTGTCCAATCCCCATGTAGAGCTTTTTTAACAAGAATGAATATTTTGACTCATTATGTGTATTATGTTATCTGACAATTCAGCAGCAAGAAGGGAGAGGAGAAAGGCTCATTTGAATTTACTCGATGCATTTTTTTTCTGAGGTCACGACTAACAAGGTGACAACAACTAACAAACAGGTTGTGCAGGTTGTTTAGGATTATAGAGGGACAACGGCTACTGCTGACACACATCCTGTGGCTTTTAAGGTTAATTATTTAAATCGCATTTTAAGCATTTAATGCTGGTGATAAACAGCAAAAAAGAAAAAAGAAAAACAGAGCCTCTAGGAGAAGGTTTTGAAGTATATGAGGGATGATTCCAGAGTAGGTTTCATCTAGAGTGACTTGTCTTACAGCAGTGTAGGTGCAGTGCCTCACCAGAGGAGTTTCGAAATACGGTGTGGGCGAAGGCGTCCAGGTGGGAGGTACAATGCCGTAGACTGGGTACTGCTGCTGGGGGTACACGTGCTGCATGTAGAGTGGAGAGCTGTACTGGGACTGGCTCTGGGACTGCTGGGCGTACAGGCTGCTGTCCATGCTACGGTAGCCATTCTTCGCAAAGAATGTGTTGATGGCCTTTATCCTGGCCTGTCAGTCAAAAAAAAAAAAAGTGGAAGAAGATGAGGACAGAAAGGAAAAAAGTCTATTAAGGACCAAGAGTAAAATGGTTGAAATGACATCATAAACAAGGCCTCTCCAGAATTACAACAGAATTTTAAGTGGACTCACCATAATGGGGTTTCCCTGAAATGTTTTTACTTCCTCTCTCAAGTACTTATATGCCTAAGGGAACATAAGAATGAATGATAAGACAACTCTTGTATCAGCCTTTTAACTGAACAGATTGAAAAAAGTGCCCCTGACTTGCATTACCTGCTGAGCATCTGTATCTGATTGGAATGTGATGTACCAGTTGTTGTTGTGTGCAAATTCAACACTTATCACTTTTGGACAATTGTCGTTTTTAAACAGTGACTCCACTTCCTGTGAATTAGATACAAAGAATGATCTCACAGTTTAAAAGTAAACATCAGCTGCAATCCAATGCTTCCAAAGATAAGCTGTAGTTATTGCACAATATATGCACAAGTTAGCTTTACCTCAACAGGTGTGGTTTCAGGGACCTCTCTGAGGATGATAATGCACCGCTTGTGATTTGGACGCACTTTCTCCCCTTTTTCATCCACTTGTACCATAGGCGAGGCTACGGGGAAATTCATGATATTTAGACTCCAGACAAATCACAGATAAAATGTTCAAACTTACACCATCTTTAAAGCTCAACTTACATCTCAACACATCCAGGATGAGGTCCATGTCAGTGGTGAGGACCTTGATGCCTTCCATGCTGGCTATAGTCCAAATAGGGACAAACTGATCACTGTCCATCTGGGACATCAGGTACAAGTCCTTCGACAGGTTTTCTCTGAATCACAAAATGACAAATCCACAGAAGTTTAGCCCTTCTTTTGACATGGGACACAACAAGTTCACTCTTCGTTTTCTATAATACAAGAGGAAGGTTTAAGTGCCTTGCTCTTACCGAGAGAAATAAAACTCCAGCTCTTTCTTCAGAGACTCTCGTAGATTTTCTGAGGAGATCGGCTGTTCTTCAGTTTTGGAGTCCACTAAGAATTGAAAAAAATGTCAGCGGTATGGAAAGTGAGAAAGTAACATTCTTTAAAATCACACTGATCTGTTTCATGGCCCCTTTATGAAGAACTAAGTGATTCACCAACAGTTACCGCTGGTCACTACATTTGTCCGATGTGTCTCATCATCTCTCTTCACAATTAGGTACACTTGCTAAGCTAAAGTACATCTAATGCAACTGTCCTGCTGGAAAGTCTACTTTTATGATGCCTATAATGTTGAGTCTTTGTTGACACTGTCAGGCTTTCATTCAGTTATTCTTATCACTGATTGCATCATGTGCCTGTTGTGATTTCTTGGTTCATGCTTCTTATCTATGGGTGATTATAAACACGTCTTTTTCTACAATACACCTTTCCTGCAAATATGACAATTTATTTTCACCCAAACTTAACTCCAACAACAGCCCACAAGTCATGTTTCACCTAGGGACCCTCATGTCAATGCCTTTGTTAATCATCCGTAATGTGAAAACTAATTTCAAACATTGGAAGTCACACTGGACAGCAGGACAGGAGGTTTGTAAAGTTTGCAAAGTTTGCAGTGCAGTTTAGAGTGGAGAGAAACAATGTGCAAAATGCCGATCAACTCTTGGTCTTCCCTACTGATGACGCAAATGATTTGATTTGCTTTTTAAGGAAGCAGCTCTAATCATTGAAGTCATAGAGATGATGTTGTTCTTGAATGTACTGTACTCAATAATGTCTATTTTTGTGCCGACCTTGTATATTTGAATGGGAAGTGAAATGTAAAGCTGAGCATACTAAAAATGGACACTGAGTCAAAATCACTACTGCATGCATAGGACAGGCTTAGCACACAATTACTATATAATGATTAGGGCTTTCTGGCAGTGACATCAAAACACCTTAACCACAAGTTTTGTTTTAAGATCGGAAGAGCA
>JAQNCA010000002.1:12190463-12204557 GCA_029783725.1 Acanthurus tractus | reverse complement strand
CAACATAAACACACCTATGTCCCTCAGTTATGCTCCCTAATTTAACCCTTCATTCAGGTTTTCTCTTTAATTTTAGTACTATTATATAACTGTTGTATGTTGTGGATCCATCCTTTGCATGTTTCATCTAAATACAGTTAAGGATGTGATAAATTGCCAGCATTGTAATGCAATTTGGTGAAAATCTTTAATTAGAAACTAAAGTTGAAAAAGAAGCACAGATGTCTGCAAGGAAAAAAAAAATCTGTAATTGGTGATATGAGATATTCAGTATGTGTGTTTGAGTGTGTGTGTGTGTGTGTGTGTGTGTGTGTGTGCACGAATCTCTCCGTCTGTCTTTTGACAGTAATGGAGATGGATGAGAGCCAGAGACGTTATTAGTGACCAGCATTCTGCAGGGAGTTCAGTCTGAATGCTGGAAATGTAAGTGA
Source organism: Acanthurus tractus (assembly GCA_029783725.1). Lineage (NCBI taxonomy): Eukaryota > Metazoa > Chordata > Actinopteri > Acanthuriformes > Acanthuridae > Acanthurus > Acanthurus tractus. Next base: position 12,204,126 of record JAQNCA010000002.1, on the reverse strand, counting down.
AGGGAAGAAAAGAGCAGGCTGCGACATGCTGAACAACAGTTGGTTTCACCTACATACCATCCTGTCACACACAATGTATACTTATACCAAAGGCTGTGCTTATGCTTTGAGTAAACTCTTTGGAATTTATAAGTATGAGACTATAAAACTGGTGAACATATATAATCAACCAGTTATTTTTATGCAGTTAGTTTTATTTTGTACCAGTGGAGTTTAAAACGAGTCTCAGCAGAAAAAGTTTATATTGTTTATTTCATATTTTCTATAAGTGATTTTGTTGAAAGCTTCCTTTTTTCAAACTTTTCATTATATTTAATAGTTTGAACTTGGTTGTTAGAAACAGCTACAGCCAATGTCGGTCAGATGATGGCTGGATCATTACATTATACAAAGCCTAGAAATTGCCATAAACTCTCAAAGGAAGTTCAAGTCAAAATGATTTATTATTCTAATATTTAAAAAAAAAACTATCTCAGTAAAACATTTAATATTACAGTTGAACCAAGGAGCAGATGTTGAAATCGGAAGTGTGATTGTGACTCTTAGTGCATCCCGTTTATGTCAATGTGCAAATTTCAGTATTTCAGTGTCTGTTTCACATATATGATTTTAGTGAATATGCCACAAAACAGATAAATGAATAATTTTACATTCATGCTGAAAGGTTTATATGACCTCACCCTCTACACTGTGAGCCAAGATAAGCTGGGCTTGAAAACACTGAAGTGCTTTAAAAAGATTTTTTAGCTGCCAAACAAAACACTTTCCAAGTCAAACTGTATGAATCAATGCATGTACTTACAGATTCAGGTATCCCTCCATTTATACTGAGCATTTACAGTCAGTCAAAGGATCAGTGTGTTTTTTTTGTTTTGACAGTGATGAGTCACATTTTTAAAAAGGGACTTCTGAATTATGTATTCTAAATGCCAATAAAAACCTGAATAAACTGTAGTATTAATGCACATTTCATTGCTGTGTGCCACTGTGAATCTGTACTCAAGAGTAAATGCCAATGTATTTTTTTGGTCATATTCCAAGAAAGGTTTGACTAAGCTTCTTTGCCAAACACACAGAACAGCAAGAACACAGAGGAAACTTATGACTCTGAACGGGTCCAGGAGCCTTGATGTGAGCAGATGTAATTGGCTGATGGATAAATGCTTGGCTGTGTGTGAAAACAGCAACTGTGGAGCTACTGAATTGTCTTTTCTTCACTCTCTGTGGAAATGCAACGCATTAAAGAACTATGGCTGAGAACTTTAAACTCTGTCCTTCAGCAGAAAACCCCAAACATGTGCTCTTGGAGATCTTCACACATGTAACTCAAATTTTCCTAATTGTATGATAACATAAATTGTTTTTGTAAGCAACTGGATTGACTACAGTAAGCCGATCTACAAGGACTAGGTTAATTAAGCACTTGATATGATGCAAGATTACATAGAAACATGGGGTCCAGTGTCCTCTACGTTGTTCATGGGTCATCAGGTCACCTTGTCCTGCTCCATCAGAGATGGCCTGGTTCTGTCTGTACAGGCTCTTTACCCTCAAGACATCCAAGACAAGATAGAGAACTGACTGGTGTTGGACATCATTTGCAGATGCTGCAGTGTGTGTGTGTGTGTGTGTGTGTGTGTGGGGGGGTGGATCATTCAGTAACAGACTCACACTCACGTGCGTGATGTAGTGGAGGGTCAGAGGTCATCCACTTCCACACTGTAGATTTGAATAAGGGCCCTGGTCTGGAGGAAGACAGAGAACAGAACTCCTCTGACTCCCAAAGCTGAACCTGCTGCCATTATGGCTCATAAAAAACAGACGGGTCTGCCTCTACTTTCAGAACCAGACACTACTGTTTCTGCTAAAACTCCAGTCACAACAGCTGTCTTGAATGGTGAGGATATGAGCAAAGAGACAACCGGAGTACCAGACTCTGGTGCTTTGTTTCATCTGCTTGCTCCTCTGACTCCCAGTTTTGAAACTCCTGCCAATATTGGCTTGGATGAAGCAGCAGCATCTGTCCTGTTACCCAGTCTAGAGGCAGACTCTCTCTTTTCTTCAGCTCCTCTGAGTCCCTCCTGCCGATTTGATCGTCAGATGGACTGTATCAGCATAGGAACCTGCACCTAACCCAGAACCAGACCCTGCTGTGGATACATGTCCAACACTTCCCATGACTCCCACTGCAGAACGCTGAAGATTTAAACATGAAGTCCAGCAGAGAACCAGACACGGCTGTGACTTCATGTGCTCTTTCTGTTCGCATAAAGAGCCTGTTTTCATAACTACTGAAAAAATATGAGCTGACAATCAGACGATATCTCACAGAAAATGGAAGTTGCATAAATAAATTTTACACCAGTTTCAATTCAGTTGTAATAAAGGGTTTAACTTGCTTTATCCAAGTTCTAGAGAGGTACTCAGGCATGTCAGAAAACAAAAACACGAAATAAGAATGAAGACTTAACAAATGAACATTTCACTGCACTGGATAATGACTAGTTTCCTGCACGAGGCATAAACAAAACAGAGCAGCAGGTATCCAGGTGGGACAGGATGTGAAACAGTTGTCTACCTGTTAGAATAACTTAAAGGTGATGATTTAAAGATTATAATATTCAGTAAAACTGGTTGCACCTGGTGTGTCTCTCATCTCTCTGTTGATACTTTAACTGTTAAAGCTCACAGTTTCAAAATTTAAACCAATTGAAGTCAATGTTGTAAGGATTAATCCCTGTTTACTGATCAGTTTTACTTCAACAGAGGGCAAACTGTGGTTTAAACTTTGAGGGAAACCGCTGGTAATCCTGATTTGGCTAAATCCACTTTTAAAGTTCGATTAATCTTACTCTGTAAGATACCTTTAATTTAAGACCTAATCCTTTTTGATTTAAATATTTATGTTGCAAAATCAATGAGGTGGTGCCATCAAGCCTGTTCAGCTCCGTAGACTGAGGTCCATTTCGTATGGAAAAGAAAGACAAACAAAAGAAAGGTAAGCAGGAAAAGTCAGAACCTTGTATTTGGTTTCTGGCCTCATGTTGTCCTCTCTGCTCTTCCTCTCATCCTGACATGAAATAGTCATTAGGTATAGTGGTAATTCAGCCCAGCCGTCTTTCCACATTAGCTAATGTGCATCAGAAATGTCAGGAGTGTGTGTGTGTGGTGTGTGTGTTCATGTATACAGTTTCTGGAACCCAATGTAAGTGAGTCTGCTTGCATCAGCATTCAGAAGTGTGTGGTTCTGTCATGACTACTGCTTTTGTGAGTCTGCGTGTGTGTATGTCTGTGTGTGTGCATGTGCGTGTGTGTGTGTGTGTTTCTACGTCAGCTGGTTCGCACGACAAGGTTTTCTGTGCTACTGTCGACAGTCACTAAATAATAAAAGTACAGAGAACAAGTGAGAGCAAAGGAAAAGACAAGACAGAAGTACACAAAGAAGAGAGGCAGGAATAGAAGGAAACACTGTGGAGAGGAGGAGGAGAGGAACAGAAGGAAAACACAGGAAAGAAGAGGACACAGCTGATGAAGAGAAAAGTACAGTTTATTCAAGTCCAAATGCCACTTTCTCCTCGGAATGCCCTTCCTTTGCTTAGGTTATCTCTCCCCAACTCATAAAAACAACTTCATCCCTCCTCTCAGCTGCCGGTGGTGAGCAGTGCCAAGCAGCAGCAGAGCTCCTCTCATTATGGAGGGGAGCAGAGGTTTGGAGACGGGGAGGGAGAAGCTGCACTGCAGGGCATAAAACTGATGGTTTGTTGGTATTGTGTGTCATGAGTGTGAATAAGGTAATTTCCCCCCGGTGAAACACATACTACTTTGACACAGCCAGAGAGGTGGTGTTGGGATATGTGAGGTAAAAAAAAAAGGAAAAGAGACAGACACAAAGGAAAAAAGACATCACAGGGGTGACATCTGACGTCAGGTGTCTGTGACTGTCGCCTCTGTGTCTGCATGTGTGTACAAGCTGTGTGTAAGTGCATGTTTCTGTGTAACAGACCTGCATCTTTTCATATATGATGCACAGGTGCTTTAATCAGTGTTTGCTCTCACTAGACTTTCACTGAGTTTAGGTTCAAATGAAAAGCTGTTAAGTATTTTAAGTCAATGTGGTGTGTTCAGTGTTAAAGTCAGTCTGTAATAACAGTGTGTCAACAGAAATTGTCAGCCCTGTGCCAGTGTTGCGTTACATTGATTCACCTAGATCTCAGATGGCTCTGCTCGGAGGCCCCCCGGTAACTCTATACACAGCACGCACACTCACAGGCACACCTGGCCACCGTGAATCCTACCCCAAGGGCAGCTTTGAGGAGGACAGCTGTGAACAGAGAAGGAGGCCAAAGGAAAAAAAAAACAACTACAGGAAGAGCTAGATGTTAAATAAACTAAGCAGGTACCACACTGCAGCGCTACTGTGTGACGGCTGATGAGAGCCAGCTGACTGCTGGCGAAAGGCTGTTGATATAAAACTGATTAAAGATGCTGACTTTGAAAATGAACCCTGAACCCCATTAACAATTTCTCTCCCCCTTTCTCTCTCTCTCTCTCTCACTATATAAAAAAATGCTTTACAATGCTTTGAAAGAAAGGAGAAAAATGTAACCCTTTTGTTGAGCTTTAATACACACTATAGGCTTTGTGAGTTAAGTTGTGATGACAAGAACACAACACAAAATACTTTGCATTGAGGATTAAGGCTTACGATAGAGGGAACGATGGCAGACATAACGGGAGATGATTCTACACATTTAAAACTTAGACCTTCACATTTTACTGAATAACCATTGAATTACTTTTAGCATTGTGAGTGTAAACTGCACATGCAGTGTAGTTGCACAACAATGCTTCAACTTTCCAAAAGATTTAGGTCAATACCAACTAAACAGAACCTGGAATGGATTTATTTAGTCAAACTAAAATAACAGAAAGAGAAAATACACCGCTGAGTGTTGCTAAAAAAAAACACCAAAACATAATGAAAGTAAATTTGGTTACCTCATAACATTCCTGCAAATTAGATTATGGGATGAAGGTCTAAAACATCCAGAACACTGTAGGATGTTTGGCCTTAATTGTCAAAACAATCTGTTTTATATAAAAGAAGAGGATCAGTTTGTGGAAAACCTAAAATTTAAGACACATTTCTGTCATCTTTCCTGTGCCTTTTGATCAGCTTGTTGTGTTTGGAGATTCACATAAATCAGTTTTAACAGACTTGGATTTGGCCACGGAAAAAATATTTAATGAAGTCATTTTTTGGTAATAACGTCCAGAGCTGATTGAGCACAGGTTGGCCAGGAAAAGCAGTGAGAGATGCAGTGAGAGATGCAGTCTTATGGAGGCTGGCAAGGGAGCATTGTGCTGACAGAATGACTGGTATGTGCATGTATACACTGAGTGCATGTGTGTGTGCGTGTGTGTGTGTGTGTGTGTGTGTGCATGTGTGTGTGTGTCTCAGGATGGGTGAGCAGGCTGAGCAGTTTGGACAATTAATAAAAGAATTCCTGACTGCATTCTTTCTCCCATTGAAAAACTCCCATACACACTATTGTTGACTCTCTCTCTCTCTTTCTCTGCTCTCTCTTTCACACATTCACACTCATCTCTTCTTCTCTTGGACAATCAAACTGTCAGTCTGTCTCATGTTCTGTCCATCTCACACTTTATGTAGCTTGATTTACTGTGAAAAAGCACATAAACTACCTCTACTCTCTTGGAAACACACACACACACAGAATATGAAATAAAGCAAGAGGGAGGATGTGTCACCCAACATCATCTAATCCGTATCCCTATGTGTGTGTGTGTGTGTGTGTGAATCCCTTCACTGTGACAGCACCACACACAGTCAAGCTTATTACCTTCTTTGCTGCTTACCTCTCTTGGTGTGTGTCTTACATTCCTCAGTGACTGCTTGTTTGTATGCATCTCTCACAAGCCTGTGTGTGTTTGTGCATGTATGCAAGGACTAGAAGGGGATTTCAGATCCCTTCACAGGAAGTGTGTAAGATGACTTTATCTGTAAACACATGCTCGACTGCAACCCCTCATATCCCCACACTGCTGACAGCAACACGCTGCATTATTGCTGAATCTCAGTGATGTTGCACTGCAGTGTCAGTGTTCAGATGTACGACACTGACTGATCTTCTTCATGAGGGGCTCCATTTGTTGTCTAATTCATAAAACTCCTGCGTCAAATCTCCCTTTGCTGTAACTTCTTGTCTCAGTACAAGATGTCAGTCATGTTGACACTTATGGAAATGAATTGAGCTGAGGATAAGGGGATTTGTAACCAATCCCATCTGTCATCTTCCTAAGAGGTCCCAAATCCTGGATTATATGCTAGTTCCTCTGAGAGGATGATGAGCAACAGTGGGGCTGAAGCCTTTTGCAGGTGCAGGTTTCGCTTTTTACTGCTTATATACTTTGAATTCAACACCCCGAAGCGAATAGTTTGGAAAAACCTAAACAGTCGTTTTTTTGGGATGTAACAGTGTAGAGTAGTTTTAAAGTGTAACAGATGCTCATAGGGGAAACTGCAGGGCATGTGTAGAATAAACACATACAGACATTGCACATCGCTGACATTGTCCGCTGCACTGTCAAGTAAAAACACACAATATGCATAAGATTAATGAGATAAATACTTAACACTTGATTTTGCCAAAAGATGAATGTTGCACATCTGCCACACAGTCAGTGTTTCTTTGCTCCTAAGAAAACAGATTCAGTTGAAGGGAAGACAGTTGTGTCTTTGCCTCTAAATCATCACATCCTCTTGGGTCGGATCTCACATGGTGTAACTTCTCAGTAGACGACAATGCTTCAGATATGTTGCCACTTAGGAAATGAAGTGAGTCAAAGCTGCCTTGGATTTACGAACCAATCCCATCTGTCATCCTCTTAAGTAACTTAAAATCCAAATCTGTTGATCCTCACTAAAGCAATTACATTTTTTATTCTGTGGTGAAGTGAGGACCATGATTTTGGTTTTTTGAAGTTGTTTCAAAGTCTACAACTGTTAAGTCTTTCCAGGCACTTTTTAATGAATGCTTGCTGAGAAATGCTGCACCTGTTTGGCTTCAGTCCCAGGAGGAGTTATTTGTACAAATATACCATCATTATGCTTCTTGAAAGGTGCACAGATGCTAAAATATTGACTCAGCGCTGGCACACACAGACAGTGAGACTACCTTACATTATGATTAAATATTTATGACTTGGGATAATTTGATGGTGCGGTGAAAGAAACAAAACTTTTATGTTAATTTTGTCAAGCCTCATTTCAAATCTTGAAGAAACGTTGATGAAGTGAAGTTGGATTTTTCAGAAATTTTAGACATGAAAACCTCACATACAACTAATTTCTTACATATTATGGCAAACTAAATAAAATGTCAGTTACTGCACATCCAAATCCAGCAACTAGTACAGTCAATTTTATTTTAACACGTTCACACTATAATTTTGTGCTGTATGTTGATGTTCGTGCAAAGATTTAACATTTAAGAGACGCTGTGCGCATTACAGAGATATGAGGGGGAAATATCAAAAGAATTTTTTAACAGGGGTGTGTTCAGCATTAAAGGGATCCCAAACATTTCACAGTGTCTCTCTACATTGTGGCGGTTGTGGCTGTAAGTCTCTACAGTTGACCTTCAGTTTGCCTACAAAGGCTCACTCTCATTGTTAGCATTCCTCATGGGGGCCAAAGGGACAGTTGGACTGCGATAGTCTCTTACTTTCCCACTTGGTTTCAACAAGGAATCTTGTTCATGTTTGTTGGAAATGTGAGAACGAATGGAAACATTTTTATACTTCCCTCTCAGAAGTTTGCTGCTGGTGTTAGGAAGTAAAGTGCTGACCTTAAGGCATGAGGACTGCTTCTGTAACCTTCTGACCTGTTCCTGTCCCTCTTCATTACTGCTCTCTCTCTTCTATGAAATACTAACACAGCTCTCTCATTCCACTGCTTCTCTGTTCCTGGTGTTATGTTTTATATTTATAGTTTTACTGCTTCAGACAGACCGAAATACATAATCTAATCTGTCCTCATCAGTGTCAGGTCCACCCAAATTCAGGGACATAAGCCACAGTGAGCCTCAACTGGCAGACAGAAGTGGTTAATTGGCTGATTAACTCTATGAGGTCCCAATCAAAGAGACAATTAGCGTGGGACACATGCAGTTTGGCTAATTAGTGGTAGTGTTCAGGCTGAACTTGTTAACTATGAACTCGTTAAGTGTGTTAATTAATTAGGCAGGGTGAATGTGGGGAGCAGTGTGGATAGTGGATCAATCCCACTGCTCTTCTGCCTGAGAACCAAACACTCAAGCCTTTTTTTAATTAAGTTGCAGAATTCTGTACAATGCACGAAGACCACTGATAAATATTTTTTTCTTTAGACAATGAGCCACTAATACTGGTACAGTATCTGCTCCATCACTGAATTTCTAAAGATAACTACAACCCAAAAATCCCAACACAAAAACCGAACAAAAACTGACTGCATCTGAGGCAGAAAAAACACAATAACAGAAGTGATGGCTGCGATGGCGAGAGATCCTCAGGCAGGACTTAGACATTACAGATGAGGAGAGACACACAGGCAGACGAATGACAGAGGAAGAGATACAGACTAAAATACACAAGGGAGTGAAAGCAAAGGGGGGACAGGAGAAACTAATAACCCATCAAAAAAGGGCAGAAAAGCAGCAAAATACCCCAAATACCTATTTTTACCACCAAGTTACCACCTTACCACTGTAGGCTGAGGTTTGGCATGTCGTGATGAATGGTGTTGTTAGCTGTTAGGATGTATACTGTGTGACATCATGTATTGTACAAACATCTAAAGCTGGTCAGACAGATACGGCTGATGGGCTTGTTTCTGCCAGGGGGCAGAGGGCTGGTTCCTGTAACACTGTGCGTCTGTGTTTAGGACTTGGCAATATTACGAATGATTTTGTTCTCCATGTGCATTTCTGCAATGTGTTGTCAAAAATGAAAAAAGGAACGAAATTTAAATTAAAAATCATTTAAAAAACCATACAAATGTTAAGTTAGTGTTTGTTACTTCTGTTTGTGAGAATTGTTATGAATCGTTCAAGTTAAGCCCTAAAAGGAATATGATTCAGATTTTTCTGTGATATGTGTGTGTATGTGTCCCAGTGTGTCTCTTTGGTTTATTAGTTTAAAGGTGAGGTGTTCACCAGAACAGTTCAGTCGAACCAGGTCATTCAAACCAGGTCATGTTGGGGTTTCTCCTCTGGACTGGTTGGCATAAACACTCCACTGGTGTTATTATCATCCAGGATCAAAAATAGAGACTAAAATATTAAATTAGTCACCTTTCTTTTTTTTTATTTCAAACTTAAAAGGTACATTGCTTCCTTTTTATGACCTTTCCCTCTAAAATCTACTTTACATTCTACCTCGCACTGTGCTTATAACTTATCATAGTACGGTTATAAATATGTTTGTCTTTGATACAGAGACAGTGTGTGAGATTAGCACTTGCCAGCAAGGAAGCTCTGATTCCAGCAGGTGAGGCATGAGGCCTGTAAAAGCTGTCATAGACTAAGTATAGTCTCAATCACTTTTATACCTTCTATTCCAGCTGCTAAGAGAAAGCAGGAATCCAGACTTTCACAATATACAGTAATATGCCACAGATCGTTACTGTAACTGATGTAATTATAGGACGTTCTAAGTGGAACTCTGGTGTTTGGAAGCCTGAGAGCAGCAGGATGGCAGAGGAGTGAGACGTGTCATCAGGAGTTAGTGAAAGAAGAAATGCAATGATTTATGAGCAGGCAGCCGTATTCTTTCCTCTGTAAATCCCTCTGGGTTCTGCCTCTCTCTTCTCATTCTGCTTCTTCTCTCTCTCTCTCTCTGGTTTTATTATCCGTCCCTCTGCTCTGTCTCCTCTTCCAGCTCCACACCTTTGTCATCTCCTCTCTCTGGTCACACTGCACATGCTGTTGGACTGACCTAATTAGTTGTGTCAGGCCTGCAGCTCAGATTCTTGTTGAAACACACTCTCCAGCGAGTATTTATAGTTCAGTTCTAGTTCAATTATATCTCCCATCAGTCACTACAAAAAAAGACATTAGTAATCAAATGACAGAGAAAAGCAGTGATCAGTGTTTATGGCCACAAAGAGGAAATAATTATACAAAAGATATAAGGAAAACATTTTTTCTTCTACATTTAGATGCTGAGTTCAGCTGTCTTGGAGTGTGTCCCTTTTTTGTATAAGTAGGCATATTTGAGCTACAGGAAGTGATCAACAAGAAGAATAACATCATCAATACTGGCAAAATGGTGACCACTGGGCAGCTTCTTCATCTTAGGAAGAGGTAGTTGTCTGAGACCAAATCACATGAATGGGGCAGGTGTAGATGAGTTAAATCTGCTGTGGCATCCATTTTCTAAATCAGTACTGACTTGCATTTTTTTTAAAAATACAGCAAAATAAAAAAGGAATAACTTCTAACTTTCTGCATACACACTCAGATAGTTGAACGGCACATTCATGTAATACGAGCTTTATAACTCATCAGTTCCCCTGAAGCCACAAACACATTAGTCACCTCTCGCACAGTGAGTTTTTCTGCTCCAAGTTTACTTGGCTTTCAGCTGCAGAAGTTACACACACTGATGAAAAGACTGATTAAATTAAATCACAGCGATTAGGGTGATCTTACAAGCTGGAAAAGATTTACACATGCTTGTGACAGACATCATTTTTACTCAATTTTCTGTCAATTTGTATTACAGCGAGACCGTGAAACAGGATTCTGACACAATGATTTAATGGCTGAAATGCTTGATTTCTTGGAAAAAGATGTTGATGTGGTGGTTTGGAGACGTGATCCATGTCGAGGGGGGAAACAGGCAGGCGGAGAGAGCTGAGTCAAGAACTGGAAAACACTTGGAGAGGCAGGCAGACAGAAAACACAAGATCATGATGACAAGCAAACCAACCTGGGGCGCAAAATGACACTGAATAATATTAAAATAAACAAGTCAGAGAGGGTTTTCTTTCACCCCAATAGCAGAATATTAATGTGTGCCGCCAGACCTTTTTACAGTGGTGACACAGCACTATGGAGAGCATCTGTTATACTGGTTATGGGGGATTAAAAATGTAACATCCTCCTTTTGTCATATGTGGTTTAGTATTTATGCTTTTTATGCTCTGTTGGCATTAAGCAGTGTTATGTCAAGTAGTGTCATTTTCAGATGTTTCTGTCCTCAGTGTAAACAACTAAAAAGTGGCTAAATAATGTAGAAAGATGGCAAGACATTACTCATCGTTATATTTAAACCCACATTTTTTAACAAGAAGAAAAGATGTTCTTTCAACTGATGACTAAACCTATATGAAAATATAACTGTTTTTATTCTGAATCTTAATGACTGCATAATGTGTATACTCATCGAGGTTACTCAATAAGAAAAAGACTTGAAATTAAGCTTTCGCTTAGTTTTTCCCCTAAATGTAACACCATTTGGATTCACTTTAGCCCCTGCATCTAAAGTGCAGCATATGTTTGATCCATCCTCCATCTTACTTGTTGTTCTAATGTGAGATGATTTATTTGCTGCCTTTAAAACACATAGCGATGGAAGTAAAACCTGTGGGGAAGTCAGAAAATCAGAGGCTAATTCGAAGTGAATTACCGTGAGATCTTTCCATCTTGTGTTGATTTCCCACAGAGATATCTAATGCAGGTGCAGTGTGTTTATCCAGCTTTAGAAAAAGTGCAGATACAACCGGTTGCCAGTGTGAGCAGATCTTATGGTGTCTGATGTGTTTCCCATCTGAGGGATCAACTGGCAGGAGGTTGCAGTAGGGGAAATCCGTGGCAATGAGAAAGACAAAAATAATTAACCGCAATGGGTCCGGGCTGTCTTTGCAGTTAGTTTAATTTAGGCTTTTTTTAACTTCATTTCACTTAACTATCTTTTTTAGTGGAAAAGAAATGAGAAGGAGGAGATAGAGGTCATAAAGGATGGAAAGTTTATTAGTCAGGGCCGAGGAGAAACGGAGGAAGATGATGAGGAAAGGAAAAAATGAGAGAGACATGGAGGAAAGGACTGGGGTAATTCAGCGGTAAAGGAAGATGAAACTAATAAGGAAAACCAACAGAAAGCAGCAGGAAGACGGAGAAGAGAAGGGAGGCAATCCCTTAACGATCGCCTCCAAATGGCATCATGCTCTTGTGGTTGTAGATCGCCGCCAAACTCTACACGTGCGCGTGTGTGACTGTGTGTGTGTTAGTGAGGTTGAGTATGGCTCCTGTGAACTTATTCACAACTTTGTTCCCTCATTTTTTCCTCTAACCAGCACAGGGCGAAGTGCTGACCACATATTTACACTGTTTAAAGGCACCACCTATTTTACAATCCTTCCTCAAACACACGAACAGAGAGGCAGTTTGCCGTTGCCTGTCGAGTTCACTGCGGTGGCTTTGACAAAATCCCATCATGCTTGTGTCACGAATGAGGAATCAACCCACTGTGTGTGTGTGTGTTTTTTTTCTATAGACACAAATAGATGTAAGAAAAAGTGGAAAACAACATGGCATGCTAACATGCTAACATAGTTTTTTTTTAACTGTTTATAGCTAACTGTACCAGCCAAACCACTTGTTTCTACTGGCAGGTCAAATGTTAACGTTTGTGTATCTATAAAAGTGGAAGTAAAGATTTAAATTACTGAAAATTTGGATGAATAAAATGACAAACGTAAGCAAGAAAAATAAGCATGCACCCCACTGAAGCATTACATGAAAAGTCATGAGGAAGAAAACCTACACGTTACTTCTGCTTTCAATATTCATAATTTTCTTTCAAGTGCTCTGGCTAAACCCTGGTTAACCACAGGCAAGATGATTTCAATGTCCAAAGACACTTTTGGTCCAACCCTTTGTAAGGTTAGACAAAGTTGCATGTAACACACACATGCTCACAATTACACACTTACAGTACACACACACACACTGAACCACTGGCCACTGGAAACTCCAGATTGGTTGCGTGTGTGCGTGTGTGATAATGAGAGCTGCTCACACACACACACACACACATGCAAACACTCATTTTAATGCTAGCATATGATTTGTGAGACCAGAGCTGCACTTCTTGTGTGTCATAATATCTTCTGAACGCCTGGATGGAAAATTTGAAATTCCCACTTCGGAGCTTCCGCCAATTATTTATCAAGTGAGAAAGGCTGAAAAGGGAAATTAAAAAATCATCTTGTGCATCACATTTCATTCTTTGTGTGGTTACCTACGTCAGGCGGCTTTGAGGTGGTACTACGCCAGAAATTCTTAGTATAAACTGCACCAAAGAAAATATTTAATATAGGTCTCTGATTGCTTTATTCATGTCCTTCCTGACATTCATCACGAACAGATTGAGGTTTCAGGGCAAAGCAGAAGGAAGAAGTAAGAGCGAATAGAATTCAGGAGATGAGCAAATATTTAAATATGACATCATCTATTTAAGTCATTTAAATATGATAAATGAAACACAGATGCCAAAGGGGAAAATGAGGATAAAAGCAAAAAAAGGGAAAACAAGCAGCGATGCAGAAAGCACTTGGAGAGAGATAGTAACTGGGAGAATCCCGCTAATGATGAAC